>JAFEMH010000307.1:167500-377500 GCA_022495995.1 Adenophora triphylla var. japonica | reverse complement strand
TCGAGGAGCCCCGCAAGCGACCATCCTCCCGATGAATCTCTTGCCCCGATCACTTGCTTCGTCGCCTTCTCGACGACCACCTCCGAAAACCGCACAAAAGCAAAAGCGTCAAAAAAAAAGAGGTGATGCTAAAGATGATGAAACAAAAGAAAGAAAAGAAGGGGAAAAGGTGAAGCCATACCTTCATACCCTGACGAGGCCGGAAAGCTCGTGGAAGTCGCCGGCCGAGGGATCTCGCACCCTCAATCGGACCCCATCCTCGGATATAGGAAAATCCGTCCGAGGGTACCGCGGGATCCCAAGCCCCTCCCTATCCGTAACCCGAGGCATCCTCGCCTCCTCAAGACGAATGTCGCATATGGCTCAATCGCCACGAAATCCGAGAAGTGCCGGCCGGCTCGGTAATCATCCCAGTCACGGACCGATCGCCGGTGCATCATATCGACGGGAGGCTCCACCGGTGTCCTCAAAGGCGAATTCACGCCATGCCGGCGCGTCACCCTCTCTCCCGCATATAATATGCATCGCAGTCGACCCTCAAAATCCTCCGCCGCATACCCGTATCTCGCCGCCCTTCACCGCGCCACCTCAAAGCGATCCTGTGGGAAGAATATCATCCCCTCATCCGTCTCGGCCTCCGTCAAAGGAAGGCAATCCGCGTACTCGAGAGTCGTACGCCCCGGAGCTTATCTTCTCCCGGCATGCTTGGACCAAGACCGCATGGCCGGATACGCCCGACGTACTCCGCCGGCCGCCGCCACATCGTGACGTGGAAAACTCCAACGCCCATACCGCGAAAGGTAAAAATCCAATCAATCCAAAGGCAAAAGAAAAGTGCGTGCTCAAAAAAAAGGAGGGAAAGCAAAAAGAGAGCTTATACCTCCAGTGGCAAACTCAAAGCAAGACAAAGAGCTCACAGCCTTCCGACCGTACCTATCAAGAGCAAAATAAAGCTCGCCACCCGGCCTCTCCCCACGAGACATCTCCGCCGTCTCCATGTCCTCCAAGGACCTCAACAAGGCAAAGACCGCCGTCCTCAAAGATGTCCAAAGAGCGTGCTCGAAAAAGCAAACCACAAGAAGGCCCCGGCAACTGATCGGCGCCTATCCTCTCCTCCTGCCTCGTAACTCGCTATGGTCTCCACGATCTTGCCGTAGACCACGGCATACTCCATCCCCATCCCCTTTTGGGAATAGGGAAAATCCCGTAAGAGCTCGCAGACGCATCGCCGTAGCCATCCCGCCACTCAATGCCGCGTCCATTAAAGGACAAACCCGTAATCGCAAAGATAGTCGGAGGGCGTAACCGTAGCCTCGCCTGTAAGAAGTGGAAGGTGTGGGTCGCGCCCCACCAATGCCGCGCCGCAGCAAACATCAAGCCCTTGCTCTTAGGGAACTTGACCCCCCCTCAAGCACTCGACAAACTCCCAAAGCCCCGTCTCGACAACGATCTGTCTCGGACTCGGCAAAGCTCCTCGGCCCGCATTCGGAAGCCGATCCCACAAATCAATCACAGACTCCACCGATCCTCAAGTTTTCATTTTGTTCAGCTGCTCCGTTACAAAACGGTTTCCGCCCTGCAAAAAAAAAAGAGAAAGAAAATGTCAAAAAAAAAATTGCATTTGCATTTGCACACAAAAAAAAAAAGCATACACATGCATTAAAAAAAATTTCGACAAAGATAACAAAGATACAATGAGCATAGCCCCATTTTTCTCGCATAAAAGAAGACAAGCAAAGAAATCCCAATGCATTCAAAAAAAAAAAAAGAAGATGCATTCCTACGGAAGTAAAAACTCCGTCCCATTTTCATAAAATAATATGCATATCATCCATCATCTCAAAAAAAAATTTTGCATACATGCATATCATCCATCTTACATGCAACGGGAGGAAAAATCCGTCCCACTTTTCAAAAAAATATATATCCTAAACATACATACATCCCATATTGGCAAAATGCCCATTCTTTCCAAACAAAATGCATGCATTGCATCATTCATCAATATCAATATTCAATTTCAAAAAAAATCATCATCATCAACATGCAATATTCAATTTCAAAAAAAAAAAAAAATCACAATTTTCGAATTTTCACATGCAATTTTCGAAAAAAAAAAATGGCGAAAATGCCAATTCTTTTTCCCAAGCAAAATGCACATTTTGGGTTACTCACATAATCATCAAGATTCAAAGACAATGAACATGCAATATTCAATTTCAAAAAAAAATTTCAAAAATCACCCAAAATTCAAATTTCAAACAAGAAATCAACAAAGGGATCAAAGGGTTTCAAAGTATACCGTTCGGAGATTCGAATCCGAAGCCCAATGTTGCCAAGCATCGGGGTAATGTTCCTCCGCAACCGATTGCGAAAGATTGTAATGCCTCCTCATCCGGACGAGCTCCAATCGCCTCTCCGCTACCGGGCCACGTCCTTGACCTTGAAAAGCGCCTTCCCGTGTTCCATTGCTCGAAAATCGAAGAAAATCGGAAGATTGAAGCTTTTAGGCCAAAAATGGCGGATTTCTCACTTTCTCTCTCGCTCTCGACAAATGCAAACCGAATGGGGAAGAAGAAAAGGGCGTTGGCCCTAATTAATACCCCTGGTTTTCAAACCCTATCCGCGCGGATAGGATTGCAAGGGTCAAAATGACCCTTTTGCCCCTTAAAATTCCAGGACTCGCAATTCGGCCCCAACTTGACAGAGTTAACCAAAGTTAACCAAAGTCAGCCCCTTGTCAAGAAAATCACCCCGGCCAAACGTAAGACCGAGTGCCCCGAGAAAGATAACGAGATCCCGTATCTTTCATCAAAATCTTCCCCTAGCCAAACGTAAGACCGAGTGCCCCGAGAAAGATAACGAGATCCCGTATCTTTCATCAAAATCTTCCGGCAGTCAAACGTAAGACCGAGTGCCCCGAGAAAGATAACGAGATCCCGTATCTTTCATCAAAATCATTCCAAGCAGCTCAAACGTAAGACCGAGTGCCCGAGAAAGATAACGAGATCCCGTATCTTTCATCAAAATCCTCCCTATAGCCAAACGTAAGACCGAGTGCCCGAGAAAGATAACGAGATCCCGTATCTTTCATCAAAATCCTCCGGCTGTAAACGTAAGACCGAGTGCCCCGAGAAAGATAACGAGATCCCGTATCTTTCATCAAAATCATTCCCTAGCCAAACGTAAGACCGATTTCCCCGAGAAAGATAACGAGATCCCGTATCTTTCATCAAAATCATCCGGCTCAAACGTAAGTCCGATTTCCCGAGAAAGATAACGAGATCCCGTATCTTTCATCAAAATCACCTCCGCAAGCCAAACGTAAGTCCGATCTCCCGAGAAAGATAACGAGATCTCGTATCTTTCATCAAAATCATTCCCTAAGCAAACGTAAGACCGAGTGCCCCGAGAAAGATAACGAGATCCCGTATCTTTCATCAAAATCCTTCCCTGCAAAGAAACGTAAGACCGAGTGCCCCGAGAAAGATAACGAGATCCCGTATCTTTCATCAAAATCTTCCCCGGCAGTCAAACGTAAGACCGAGTGCCCCGAGAAAGATAACGAGATCCCGTATCTTTCATCAAAATCATTTCCCGGCAGTAAAACGTAAGACCGAGTGCCCCGAGAAAGATAACGAGATCCCGTATCTTTCATCAAAATCTTCCCTAAGCCAAACGTAAGACCGATTTCCCGAGAAAGATAACGAGATCCCGTATCTTTCATCAAAATCTTCCAACTAGCCAAACGTAAGACCGATTTCCTGCACGAATACGTCCGATTTTCCTCAAAGAAAGGCTAACGAAATCCCCAGCAAAGTTAACGGAATCCCAAAAGCCAACGGAATCTCGAGTAGTTCTCGAACTACGAAAGGGCTTGATTCCCACTAGGGATACGTAGGTAGCCTATCATTAGGTCCAGCCCCTCGACCAAAACGGTCACCCTTTCCTTCGGCAGCAGACGAAGTCCACCGAAAGGTCATTTCAAATTAAGGTTCGAGGCACCTAAAACGCCATCTCCAAGGTTCGAGGCACCTAAAACGCCATCATCATCAAGGTTCGAGGCACCTAAAACGCCATCTTCAAGGTTCGAGGCACCTAAGACGCTATCACTAGGAAAGCGATAAATCGCAATCATCCCCAGCAGAGACCGAAAATGGTCATTCCTATCCCCAGCAGAGCGGATAGCCATCAGACCGAAAATGGTCATCTCTTATCCCCAACAGAAGTTTCTTTCCAAAGAACCGATCGTAGAACTCCCTCATCAGGTTCGAGGCACCTAAAACGCCATCATCTCCAGGGTCAAAGACCCGAACTACGACTGGCTTGATTCCCATTCGGGATACGTAGGTAGCCTATCGCTAGGTTCAGCCACCCGATCACTCGATCATCCCGCCAAATATGGAGCCTTACTCTTATCGACGACCCCGCTTCCTTCGAAAGCGCCGTCGCCGAGGGGCTACTGGAAGTGCTCCAATTTGAGCTTGTTAGAATTTTCGTTAGAAAATTAACGAAAGTTATAACATTTCTAACAATTCCTAACAATCCTAACTTTTCTAACAAAGTGAGGGTAAATGGGCATTGTTATTTAAGGTTAAACCTTAAAAAGAATCTTAAAAAAGAAAAACAAAAGAATAAAACCACAAATAGAAATGCCGGAAACATAATCTGGCCGGTCAATTTGAATTTTGAAAAGAAATATTCCCTTGTCCAAAGCCGGAGCCGCATTTAATGAACAAAGGCACGCCGAGGGGACTTGTCCGCGCGGATGAGTTTGCATATTTCAGAGGGCTATAAATTGAGCCCTCCAAATACAAAAATAAGAAAGGAACAACACATTTTGCACCGAACCTCTCGGCGAATATAGAGAGAAAACAAAGTGAGAATTCACTTGAATTGTCACCATTTTCTCTCCAATCTTTCCCAACTCATACTCATCCACTCACTCTCATATTAAAGCCCTAAACACTCATACACTCAAGCCAAACACTCAAGAACACAAGGAAGATTGGTAAACCCTCCTCTTCCTAACCCTAAATCTCATCCATGCATGCATCTTCAAACTACAAAATGTAGTTCTTTCATCTTCTTGCTTCTAGATCTAAGAAGATCACCATGGAAGACCATCTCCATGGATGATCTTCTACAAAGATCAAAATTATTTTCAAGTTCTCTTACTTTCTTGCAAAGAAAACTCATTTTCAAAACCCTAAAAACCATTTTCAAGCATAAAATCTCATTTTCAAAGGATAAAAATCCCCTTCCCAAGCAAATGAAATGCTTAGTCCTAATGTACCCAAGGATGGTTTGGTATAGTTGATTCACCACTAAAATGTCTAGTGATCACTAACCAAAACCTAGGGAAATGGGGACAATCATGGATGCAAAACCCCCCTTAAAATCATATTTTCTTTCTTGAGAAGTTGCTGTCCAGTAGCAATTTTCTCAGACCTCAGTCCATGGTCTTAATTTTTGGACACAGATGAACTTGGAATTTGGTGTTGACTACAAAATACTTTTTGTAGCCAACATCCATAGCTTTCCAGACATATTTTTACTTTATTTTTTGGGTGAGTAAAACTCCTCTTTTCAAATTTTCTTTCAGAGGCTAGTTCATCAGCTTCTGGGAATCCAGATCTCATATCTGAGGTTTCCAGAAGGTTTTGACCCCTCAAATCTTCTCCAAAATGGAAAATTCCTTCGCACAAACCTTATTTAATGTGTCTAGAACAACTTTCATTCTCTGAGTTTATCCAGATTATGAATTATTAAGACCCTTGAATCCATTTCAAAATCAAAGGTCCACTGCCTTTTTCATTCTGGCAGAAATGGCTCTCAACTTCAAAAGGTCTTTTGAGTACCAAATCTCAATCCAAAAATCTTCCAAAAAATCATGGGATCAGTTTAAAGTCTTAAAAAGATATCCCAATTTTTACTTTTCTGAGTTTCAACTTATTTTGGCCAAAACACACACACACACACACACAAATGATTTTCAGCTTGGAAGACTCGTTTTACGAGGCGCGTCGGGTGCACACTAACGTCCTTCCCGACGCGTAACATGACCTCCGAACCTAAATCTCTGATCTCGGGCTTTTTTCAAAGTTTTGGCCCTCAAAATTAAAATGGCGTGGCGACTCCGTTTTCGTTGATTTTCTTTTAAACAAAAAATGGGAAAATTTTCGGATACACATCATCACAGTCGGTCCATCCCATGATATGTCTCTGCCAACAAAATGGGAACTATGTCTCTCTCTCTCCCATCCCGGATCGGATCTCAGTCAATGTGGTACCTCGAAGACCCCACATCTGCCTAACAACTCCTAGCAGTAGACCGGAGCATACCCCGTCATACTCACAAAAGCAGTATAGGGAGATCATAATCAGCATAAAGATGTCCATGGACGTGGATAGATCAAAAAGCCCCGGATGTGATACAGCCAATCGGGCTATCTGGGCCAGGTCAATAAAGGACGGGTCGAGAATCAGACCAGATACCTGCTCTGTGTGAAATTCCAAGAAATCGGCCAGCTGCTCAGTCAAGGGTCGTGAATCTCGTGGGAAGACTGCATCTCTGATCTCAGCTCCCCCAGTCAGTGCACGGAACTCTTCAATAGTGGGCGTAAGGTCATTATACGAAAGGGTAAAGACATGCCTCTCGCAATCCCAGTATCTGGACGCGGCCCGGAGAAGATTCCAATCTACCGCCCACTCCTTTAATGCCCAGAGGCATCTCAACCCATATCGTTGATCGATAACCCTCCTATTGTTGCTATGATGATGGCGGGTTAGATTGATGAGATCGGAGTGAAATTGGCGCTCTTTGATCCTAGATCTCTCATTATAATGCTCCATTTCGGGTCAAAGATCGAATCTTGGAGTCAATTTTGGGGTGGAAGGCCAGTTTGAAGTCTGCTGTGACTGCTGGAATGTGCTTTTCACGAGTCTGCCTTTTATAGAATGCTGGGGCTTGTTGATCAAGAAATCTGTCCCCCAGACTCTCCATGTCGAACGACAGAGAGGTTCCATAAAGTCCTGTGTCGAACGACATGGAAGGTCCCATCAGACATCAGCAACATCTGCAACTGCATCAACCCCCTAGCAGCCCAATGCTTGCTCAATGCCTACCCAAACCTGTCCAAGACATCCAAAAACCATACATATACACTCCCCTTCACTCATCAAACCCATGGGAGAGGATCCGGCATATCCAACGCATCCGCAGACGCATAAACATCACCCAATCACATACAAAAATCACAAAAACACCCAATCACATCAAAACCACCATCTTCGTACCTTTCTTGGGACGGACTTGCGCATATGAACTAACAAATATACAAATAAGCAAATATTTTAGTTGTCAAAATACAAAATGCAATAAAATACTTGTTTTACAACCCAAAAGAACAAAAAATAGTGCATGCATCTCTTCTCTCTCTCCCTAAAAGAGTCCAAAGCATGACAAGAGGGGAACACCATGATCAATCCTATTCAGAATCATCCTCCTCATCCTCCTCGGAGCCGCTGTCGTCTTGGATGCTGCCCACCTCCTCCTCAGAGCCGCTCTGCTCCTGGCCGTCGCCGCCACCCTCCTGCGCCTCATGGATCTCGCCATCATAATCATCATCATCCTCATACTGGGCCCAAGGCTGGGGCTCGCCATAATATCCATGCCACTCAGGCACTGTGGAAAAAGGGGGCTGATAAGGATCATCCTCGCCATCATCATCATCAGGCTGGGGCTGCTGACTCGACCCACCCGCCTGTGAGCTAGAAGGAGCCAAGGCCGGCATGTGTCTCTTCTTTGGAGGCACGACATCACCAGGCTGGGAGCTGCATCTCCCCTTCCAATGCTCTGCGCTCCTCTGAAACTGGCGCAGCATCTTCACAGCCCCGGTGAGCGCCTTGGCCACCGCCCTGTAGGTCTTGGCTGGGACCTGTTCAATGGAAACAAAAGAGGCAGTCAGAAGCAATCAATACAGACAGTAAAGCAGTAAAAGGATTGAACGAATCAGAACAGAAAAGATAACTCACAGAGGTAGTCCTGTGGGGAAGCCGCAGATGTGGATGAGTCTCAGACATATCAAATGAGGAGCGATGGATGGCACCCCCAGCCTCGTACTCAAAAAATCGGGGAGGCATCGGTATCTGTATCCCCGCTGCCCTCCTAGCAGCTATAACCTGAGGGGTCACCAGCCGAGTAAAAACAAACTGGGCATAGTCTCCATCATCAGACAGCTCTGCAGCATCAATGCCAGTCCGTAATCGCTCCAGGTCAGGCAGGGCCCGGGTATACCAAATTCCCGCAGGAGGATCATGAGGAACGCGGGCGGCTGCACCATATCCGTGCTGCCTACAGACCCTCTCTCCCAAGTACAGGGCGTCTCCCTCCAGGTCGATCAGAAGCCTCCTCGTCCTGGTCACTAAAGCAGCATCACCAACCACATCCTCGCCATACCTACCGTGCCAAGGGAACAGTCTCAAACCAGCAGGGGTGCCCCTCAGAGCAATCATCGTATCATGGTAACAGGCCGTCTTCCGGGGCTTCACCCCGTCCACTCTCCGGCTCTCCCTAGCTCCAAAAGTCCACCGACGGATCGCGGGGAACAAATCAGCATCCATCCTCTTAGCCACAGTCCAGGCATAACATCCAAACACCTCATAAGCCCACACCTGAAATCAGAAACAAGAAACTTTCAGCGTGCAGCAGCAGTAAAAGAATGATGACAGAAAAGTCAATGCAGCAGTCAACGTGCGAAAAATAAAAAAGGCATACCTCCAGGACAGTCTGATAGAAATCCAAAGAGGTCACACTGCCCCTGCTCACCTCATCCAGGCCTCTATACACCTGAGCCAAGCCGGCCTCGCCCCATGAAAAAGTGGTTACCTGGCTCCAGTCTCGAAGGGGCTCTAGCAGAAGAGTCAATGCCGTGGTAGAGGCATTACAAAATAGGGTGTCAGAAAATCCAGCCCAGACAAAGGCCCTCGCCAACTGCTCAGCCGAGACTGTGGCCTCACCATCAGAGAAGAGATGACACTGCTGTGTCAAGGCCGAATGAAGGTCCACCAGTGGAACCCCATTGCCCTTCGGGCGAAGGGTCAGGCCAGTCAATGCTCTAATAGCGTCCGAGCTCAGGACACCAGGGTCCTCAGAAAAAATGGGCCTGCCCGTGAATCACAGACCAGTAATGGCAGTAAAATCATAGGGAGTGATGGTCGACTCACCCCAAGACAGATGAAAAGTGTGGGTAGAGTCCCACCAGTACTGCCTAAAGGCCCTGACCAGCTCCACGCTCCTAGGCGTGTCCCCAAAATCTCCAACGGCAGTAAAGAACGGGCCGAGACCAGCTGCAAAAATCAAGCCCTTGGGAATGTCGAGCAAATCAGAAGAGCCAGGAAGAAGGCCCCAAATAGTAGCAATCGCCTCAGGGGACCCCTTGGTCCGCAAAGCCTGCAGGTAAGCACAACACAGGTATCAGAACATACTCATAATAATGTGTGCATTCTTTTACCCATGTGCATTTTCAAAAATCACACAATTCTTTCAAAAGAACAAAAAAGAAATCTTTTCAAGACAATGCATCTCATTCCACAGCATGCAATTCCTCTTTGGGTGCGATTTCCCCAAAATTCTGTCTCAAGCCCTATAAACCCAACTTCGGAAAAGAAAAGGGAAGGGTCGATGGTTTAGAATACTTACCCCCATTCGTTCCATGGTGGAAGTATGAAAATCAAGGCCCGGATAGAGCCCATTCCCCTCCGAAAATTTCTTCCGTTTGTTCCTATCAACGAGCTTCCTCCTCTCGGACAATGATCGTTGCACATTCCTTCTTGATTCTGCTCGCGGAGGCATTGTCAATTTTGGAATCGAATCAAAATTGGGGGGAAGAATTTTCAAAATTTTCTCTCCTTCTTTCTCTAGAGCTCGGCGGCTGTTTCTTAATTTTGGAGCCTCTGTCTTACGACCTAACTGTTTTAATTAAAACAATCTGGGGAAGGCCCCATGTCGGACGACATAGGAGTTCCAGAAGGGGCAATTTTCCTCTTTTGCCCTTGGTCAATTTTGTCAGTCCCTCGTGACTACCTATCATCAAAATTCACCATTTCATTCGGGTCTAAACGCCCACCTCTCAGTCTTTCTCACATCAGTACCCGTTCTCTAGCCCGGAAGGCTATAAATTACCCGGTCCGGAAGACCGTATAAATTTCCCAGACACAGTCAATCTCGGGTGCAAACGCCCATCTTCGGGGCGACTCCCCTTGGAACAGTCACTTTTGGGTACAAAGCCCGTGGCCTCTCGTTAGCGCCACCTTTTTGTTGAACTACGATTCGGCTTGATTCCCTCATGGGATACGTAGGAATCCTTTTCATAAAAGGTCCAGCCACTCGACCATCTTGGTCATCTCTTTTTCCCGCCATTCGTTGTCCGGCTCGGGATTCTAAATCCTCGGGTGACTCCCCATCGAAACAGTTAAATCCTCGGGTGACTCCCCATCGAAACAGTCAAATCCTCGGGTGACTCCCCATCGAAACAGTCAACTTCGGGTGACTCCCTATCGAATTAGTCAAATCCACGGGTGACTCCCCATCGAAACAGTCAAATCCTTGGGTGACTCCCCATCGAAACAGTCAAACCTTTGGGTACAAAGTCCGTGGCCTCTCGTTGGCGCCACCTACTTTGTCGAACTACGATTCGGCTTGATTCCCCCACGGGATACGTAGGAATCCTTTTCGTAAAAGGTCCAGCCGCTTGACCATCACGGTCAATTCCCCCGGGACGCAAACATCCATCTGTGTTGAACTACGATTCAGCTTGATTCCCCCACGGGATACGTAGGAATCCTTTTCGTAAAAGGTCCAGCCGCATGACCATCATGGTCAATTTTCCCCGGGACACAAACGTCCACCTTTGTTGAACTACGATTCGGCTTGATTCCCCCACGAGATACGTAGGAATCCTTTTCGCAAAAGGTCCAGCCACTTGACCATCTTGGTCATCTCTTTCCCCGCCGTTCGTGTTCGACTCGGGATTCTCATTGTGTCGACGACCCCACTTCCCGTGGAAGTGACGTCGCCAAGGGGCTCTGTGAGTACCCCGACCCGAGCTCGTGTTTTTGGGTCCACTTTTCTTGATTTTTGGGCTCATTTATTTGCTAAAATACAATTTGAGCCCAATTATCCATTTAATCACTCAACCCATTGGGCCTGCCATCCATTCGGCCCAACTATGCCACAAAGCTGTACGCTGTCGTCCGACACAGGATGACACCAAGGCGGTTTAACTCCTATGTCGGACGACAAGGGATGTCTCATCAGCCTGCCTATAAATAGAATGCATGGCTGATCATTTTGGGGGGACTTTTTGGGAGGATCTTAGTAAGAGGGGAAACTCTGTCAAAATAGAGTCTCATCCTCTCTCTCTCATACACATACTCACCTCCCTCCTCATACATACACATACCCAAGCCAAGATCCAAAGAAAACCTTCCTTGTTGGTGTGTTAAAGGGGTAAACACCATACTATTGGTGTCTTTACCTTGTGGACTACAATAGGTAGCCACTAAACCCTCTTTCTTTCTCTGATCAACTCTTGCATACATCTATATCATCTTGCATGCTTACTTTCTTTGATATTATGTGAAATATTTGGAATTTTGCATGATAAAGGTGGTGGAGAGGTGAATCTTCTATATCTACCTCTCCCCACCTCAGATCTGGACATTTGGTGGCATTAGCACCATTAAAGCTTGAATCTTGGTTGGCTTTCATCGATTTAGGAGGTGATGGCTACATGAAAATGGCCATAGATATGTGATTCATCACATTTGGCCATTAAAGCCATGTGATCCTCCCATAATACTCACATAATATTACTATATTACTGCTTTCAGACAATAAATATAGCTTAGTTTGCTTTGGGAACAAGGTAGGATCAGTCTGACTGAAGGGCACTGAAACAGGCTCCCTGTTTCGGACGACATAGGACTCTCAAGAGGTCCTGTGTCATACGACATAGGATTCCCAGAAGGCTATACAGCTTTCATGGACTTCAGATCTAACAGACTTGATCCCCCTTTTGTAACCCAAAGCTTGTTCAAGTAGTTTTGGCTCATATACCACTACTTTGGGAGCCTAATTTCCATTTAGGTGCAATAAATTGATGGAGGCGGTTTGCCATATGACATAGACATTCACGGATGTCCTATGTCATATGACATCCATATCATTAAAAGTCAATCTTGACTTTGCTCACTCCAATCAACCCCAAACTGAACTTAGACCCTAAATAGTGTTTTTCCTTATTTGAAATAATCTTGTCCCAGATTCCAGAGCAGCATTGCTGTTGTAAGAGGCAATCTGACCAGGAGGCTTCCTGTCGTCCGACATCCCTCTCGGAGGAAGATCTGTATCGGACGACACCCAAGCTTCCTGAGCAGACAGTCTCCAGCCCTTGCCTTGTGGAAAAAGTCATCATATGTAAAGGGTGTGGCCCCCCTATCATGGCTCACAAGTTGTACCCAGTCATTATACCATCAATAAAATTCCAAATTTGCATGCCTTGCATGTTGACACATATTGCACACACACTTTGAATGATTATAACCGTCCAATGTTTGATTGAAAGTCTCGAAAGAGGCGTGTTGGGTGAACTCTCAAGTTCTTTCCAAACACGTAACCAGTCCCCCGAACTCAAAATCTCTTTAAAAATAGGTTTCTCAATGTTTTCCTTTAAAAACGGCGTGGCGACTCCCAAAATTTTCAAAATCCAAAAGATAAACAAAACTTTTTTCCGGAGGCCGTTCATTCAGTATGGTAGGTTGACTGACCATTTGCTTCACCTAGGATTCAAGAGAGGTGAGGTTGACAAAACATTGTTTGTAAGGAAAAATAAAAAGGAGATTCTTGTGGCACAAATCTATGTGGATGATTTTGTGTTTCGGTCAAA
This sequence comes from Adenophora triphylla var. japonica, assembly GCA_022495995.1. Classification (NCBI taxonomy): domain Eukaryota; kingdom Viridiplantae; phylum Streptophyta; class Magnoliopsida; order Asterales; family Campanulaceae; genus Adenophora; species Adenophora triphylla. Next base: position 364,550 of record JAFEMH010000307.1, on the reverse strand, counting down.
TTCTGACCCTATGCTAGCTGAGTTTGTGGATAGCATGACTTCCACATTTGATATGAGTATGGTAGGTGAGTTAAATTTCTTCTTAGGCCTACAGATTAAACAATTCAAAGATGGCATGTTCATCTCTCAGTCTAAGTATGCCAAGAACCTTGTGAAAAAGTTTGAACTTGAATACTCTTCACATCAAAGAACAACAATGGGATCTTCCCAAAAGCCGAGTCATGATTCAGATGATGAGAGTGTTGATCAAACCCTGTACAGAAGCATGATTGGAAGTCTGCTTTACCTCACTACAAGTAGACCTGACATTATGTATAGTGTGTGTCTCTGTGCAAGATACCAAGCCAACCCAAAGCTGTCTCATCTTAAAGCCTTGAAAAGAATCATTAGATATGTAAGTGGGACTGTAAACCTAGGGCTGCATTACTCTAAAGAGACAAACACCAATTTGGTTGGCTATACAGATTCTGATTGGGCTGGAAATAGTGATGATAGAAAGAGTACCACAGGTGGATGTTTCTACCTAGGAAATAACCTTGTGTCTTGGTATAGTAGGAAGCAGAATTGTGTGTCCTTATCCACTGCTGAGGCTGAATATGTTGCCCTTGGGAGTTGCTGCACACAACTGCTTTGGATGAATCAAATGTTGAAAGATTATAGATTAAATAGCAAAATTTTGACTGCTTTTTGTGATAACAAAAGTGCCTTGGACATATCTAAAAATCCTGTCCAACATTCTAGAACAAAACACATTGATATTAGACATCATTTCATTAGGGATCTTGTAGAACAAAAAACTGCGTGTCTGGAATTTTTTGGGACTGAAAATCAATTGGCTGATATATTTACAAAGGCATTAGATTTGGAGAGATTTTTCTCCTTGAGAAAGTCTCTTGGTTTGTGTGATATCTAAAGTTGTGAGCACAAATGTGTCTCACATCCTCTAACACATTTGTATATTAGATTAACAAAAAAAAAAATCATGCATTAGCACGAAATTTCTCAGTGTGGTCACTTGTGAGTCTTCATCTTGACATTGTTTTTGATCACTTAATTGTGAGCACTTCCTGTTCATGTCATCTTTTGATGACTTGATATAACCTTCCTAGGTATCTCACAGTGGGTGCTATAAAAGAAAAAATATTTGTGAGAAACAGCTGCTTCACCCTTAGTATGAAGCCATACCATTGTGATCAAGTGATTCTCATAAGAAATCTTGAAATCAAACTTGACAAGATCATTGGGAAAAAGGGCTATCTTTGGGATCAAAGAAAAGTGAAAGCTACTCACAATGCAAAAATCCACAACAAAAAATTGGTGGATGCATCCTAGAGGCTGTACAAATTGGATTATTGCTCATTGACTTTTTGTGATCTAAATGTGTCCCCAAATGTGACTCACATCCTATACCACATTCATAAGCTGAGATTTTTCCATCACCTGTGTGTTTGCATCATGCTAGGTATACTGCATTTTTTTGGTCATATAGGAGCTTTGTAAATATGCTAGTTAATTTATTTTCATTCTTAATTTATTCTTTGATTTTATAGGTTTTTGATCTTCAATATCTCTCATGAAAGAAAAAGGTGTGTATCAATTCTTGTTTGAAAAGGTTGGTCAATTTTGAATGGGATTCTGTTTTGAAAAAGATATGGCTGAATTATTTTTGTTTCCATAAAAATCTATTAAAATCTTGTTTATTTTAATTCCCTATTTCTTCGAAGGTTGTTGTGTGTGGTAATCTCAAAGGATTCTAGCCGTTGGAGGACTTCTAAGGTATTTAGGGTGTGTGAAACCTTTTTAGAAAAGGATTCCAAGTTTCAGTTGGAAAGGGGGAGCTGTGAGTATTAATTAGCTCTCACATCCGTCCCATCCCCCATAAACCCTTGCTAAACCTTTTGTTCTTCCATCTCTTTGCACACAATCACACACACATTGCAATTAATTATCTTGCACTGTTCAACCTAACGCCCTTGTGTAGTTTAAATGGCTGATCACTCCAACATTCGTGAGGAAGACGTCCTTGATATTGAGCCTCTTTCTGTCGCCATTGCTGAAGCTCCCCTTGCCGCCAATCCTGTAATATCGAAATTCCTTGCTGATATTCCTCCTCCATCGTCATCGTCTAGCTCTTCAATGGAAGCTTCACCTGCTAAATCACCTACATTGGAGCCCTTGTCTGTTCCAAAAGCTTCTGGAAACCCTAATCCTCCAACCTCTCCGGTTTCACAACCATCGGTTGTAGCCTCTGATTTACCCTTTGTTGAAACCCCTTCAACCAAGAAGAGGAAGCTAACCCCTGCAAAACCCTTGGGCCATGCTGCGATTCCAGCTCCCCAACGTAATCTACGTCGATCGCACAGGGTTAGGAAGTTGTCAGAAGCTGACAAAGCCAAGAATCTGAAGAAACCTGGTGGTAAGCTCTCTACTGCCATAGCTTGTGATGAAGAAGAAGAAGAAGAAGAGGTAATCCCTCCTCTTGTTAGAACTAGGGCTCAACCCTCAACACCTACTCCTCCTGTTGTTGCCCCTGTCTCTGATCCTTCTAAAGTAATTCCCCCTTCTGAACCCGTTGATCCTGTTCCAACTTCTCCCATTGAACCATCTAATCCCATTATCCCTTCTCCTACTCCAGTTGTTGATATTCTTGCCCCTGAGGCTGCTCCTTCTGTTGATGATCCCTCTGTGTCTTGTGATGAGGAGCCTTTGGCCAATATCTTAATGGAATTGAAAGGTAAGAAAAAGGTGGCTGTTACAGACCTAGAGCCAATTAATGAAGAAACTGGTGATTCTGAGTCCAGTTATGATAGTGATGACACTGCCTCAGATGCCAATTTCAAGCTGGGAAAGGATGAGCTTGAAAAAGAAAAGGAGGATCAAGAAAAGGATGCCTCTTCTGGTGATGAGACAGAGGTAGAATTTGTCAAAGTGCCATCTCCCGCAAAGGATGTGCCTGCAGATGTGCACACATCCAGGAGCACATCCACCAGAATGAAGGCTGATAAGGGTATCTCTACATCCCTCTCCATTACTCCTGCCTTTAAACCCTATTCTAAAAAGTTTTTATCAAAGGATGCCTCTGATAGGTTTGGCCTGATTGCTAACAAGGCCTTCATTGTTGAGATGAAAAGGGACAGAGAAACCTTCTTTAAATTAGGTATGGATAAATTTTTTGAAGAGAGAGGTTTGTTTTTAACTGTGGAACACCCTCTCCCATTCTATCCTAAGATTATTTATGAGTTTTATGTCAACTTGACCAAAGGGCTAGATAGATACTCCTCTCCCTACACTGTCTATGTTAGAGGAAAATTTGTCCCCTTTTCCCCATCTGTGATCAATGATTTCCTTGGGTTAGATAACACCTTGGATCAGCTTTGTGTTGTTTCTGATGAAGAACTAGTGTCTGCTATCACCCCTGGCAACGTGACCTCTTGGCCTGTAAAGCCAAAAGATTTGGGAAGTGGTTCTCTCTCCTCTCTTTATTGTTTTCTCCATACAATCCTTGTTGCCAACCTGTGCCCCTCAAATAACAAGACCTCTGTTACTAGGGTGCAAGCTGACTAACTTTATAGGTTGGATATTAAAAGAAATATCAATTTTGGAGATTTCATCTTTAGGAAAATCTGTGCCTATGGAGAATCACCCTCTAAGAAGTGGTCTTTACCCTATCCCTCTCTCATCTCTCAAATTTTGATTGCAAATGGAGTTAAGCCTGAAAAAGGTGAAGATAGGTGTAAGTACGCCAATCCAATTCGCAACCTTTTCGATGCATTTTAATATAATAAAACTGCATTAAGGGGCGTTTTGGTAAATTCCCGGCCTATCCCGAGACTTCCGGAAACGTTCCATGAGTTTCCCGCGAAGGAAGTACCTTTTGGTACATCATTCATGCCAAAGGACCCCTTGGGAATAAAACCTGTTGGACCTTTTGGGTATTTTTCCCGGAATGTTCCAGAAACTGGTTTTTGGCGCCAAAAGCGGTTGAGCCACCTTGTGTCACGCGACAACTTGAGGCATGGAAAGTGGACGCGTAAGGTCATGCGGCATACTAAGGCAGCCAACTGCATCCTATAAATAAGACCCTCCCCCTCATTTAAATGGATCCCAATTCTAGCCTACCGTTACTCGCCAAAATAGCGATAACGAGCGTCCCAAGCATAAAACCTCTCTCTCTCCTACCTTCCAACCCACTAATCCCTCTCATCCAAACCCAATTCTCTACCTACACCAATTGGGAACCCTTGGATCGTAGCCGTGAGATCTACAACGAAGAATTGAAGGATTCTATATCTGACTAGATATATAATTCGTGGAATCAACAAGGGTAACAATTCCCTAACCCTCTCTTTATCTCTCTCATTTAATTCCTTGCAATTTTATAGTTCTATTTTGTTTGGATTCAGTAATCAGATCCTAGCTATCTGAATTATCAATCCCAATCGCAATCTCTCTGTTTAACTTGCATAGATTGTGTAATTGAGCTCATATTGATTGATTTGGTTGAATTTGGTGTTTGAGCCCCCAAGGGGGCGTGGATCTACCCATATCCACACTCCCTGGGTCGATTTGATGTTGTTTATGTTTTCCGTTCATAATTCAGCTTGTTAATTAGATCTGTATAGCTTCTGTTAATTTCGAGTTCATATTGTGAGGTTTCGCAGAAGGCTCATATGTGTCACGCGACACCTTCGTCCCCAAGTGATCCTGTGTCACGCGACACATGTGGTCACTGGTACGATGTGTCATGCGACACACATGACCCATCTGCAGTGACTCTTTTCCTTTGTAATCTGTTCTAGTTTGTTTGTATCAGGGATGTGGCCTCCCTAAATAATGGGCTCACAATATGTAATTTCTCGTTTCATAATTAATAAGATGCATTTTATCACATTTCGTTTATTATCGATATTTGCACACACTTTGGATTTACTTGGATGTGTTTGATTGAAAGACTCGTCTATGGACGAGGCGTGTTGGGTGAACTCTCGGTTCTTCCCAACACGTAACCTGACCCCCGAACTCATGTTTTCTCTCTAAAACAAAGGTTTTCAATGTTTCCTCTTAAAACGGCGTGGCGACTCCTTATATATATTATATATATATTTTTCGGGCGAGCGCGCATTCAGTGGCGACTCCGCTGGGGACTTCACTTGAAAACCTGTTTTTCAAGTGTTAAGTGGGTCAAGCTTTCGTTTAGTCAAAAAACATCCAATGCATCCATGTTGTGTACATTATTCGATAATCATTTGTGATGCCTACATTTTGTTGATTATGGAACTTGTGAGCCCTTTGTGCTTGTGGTCATTTGTTGTGCATTGGTATCTCTGTGTTGCTCTTGATATGGTAAAGCAGGGGCTGATTTGATGATTTGAGGAGCTGCTGGTTCAGTGACCACCCAAGTCGTGCGACACCTTTGTCTCTGGTTGTCCCCGTGTCACGCGACAAAAGGTGGCCACCGAATGATCATCGAAGACCGGTTTGAGGGCACCCTTGGACCAAAGCGTGACTCATTTGGTTATTGTTCCCCGTTTACCTTGTGTGAGGGTGTGTGTTTTCATCTTAAAAAAACAAATAAAAAAAAAAAAAAATCTTGTTTTTGCAAATAAACGAATTAGTCATCCGCACACTACATCACTTAGATTTAGAACCCTCGGGTGCGATTGACGGCATCGCGGACGGCCATAAAATTCGCCTACGCTTGAGCGCCTGAAATCAAACCTAAACCCCTAGTGCGTTATAGGTGGCACCACACTAAACCTTACCCACGGTTGGTTTTTGATACGATGTTTTCATTACAACAAAAATGAATTGTTTTTTGAAAATATCATAGATTCTTATACCTTCTCCCAAAACCTCATACCTTGTGGGCATGTTGCCAAATGCAACATGATTTCACGTGGGAACATGTCACTCTCGTGGCGTGTTCTAAACGAGAGATCATGCCGCATTGCCAACATGTACCGACGAGAGGTCATGCCGGATTTTTCTTCGAAATTCTTCGAAAAGACCCGTTATGCTGCCCAAATTTCCTTAGAAATTTGGACAAACCTCCTCGTTCCATAAAGATGTTAGGGTTTGGTTAGGTATCATTACCTATTATATGTTTCAAAACAAGGCATTTGATGTAATTCGAACGTCGCGTCACTAGGTTCTCCCGAGGCATAGTTAGCATGAATAAAGGCTTATCCTTTCCCAACTGTATTTAGGATTTAAAATACTGATTTATACTTGAACATAAATAAATTTGTGTTTGTGTGAATCTGTCCCGTTTTCTTTCCCTCTCCCGTAGAAAAAGAAAAAAAGTTTTCCCTTCAAGCATCTTATAAACCCCTCTCTACACCTACAGCTACGGCGAGTTGGGTCCGCCATCTTCTTCTGGGAGGTCGTTTAATCCGTGTACAAGCAGTGTCGGTTGGTTTAGAATCGAAATGGCCGACAATGGAGATGTTTTTTCGCTCTGTCCACGGGAGGCTCAAGGACAGCTGGGTCAGATAAGTTTGAATGAGATGACTACGGAGGAATTGAGGGTGATGCTGGAAGCCGCTCTAGCTCGGGAGCGTGAGGCTTGCCTCTTAATTCAAAATGCCAAGTCTCGTGAAGAAGAAGCTCACAACCGATTCGTAGAAGCTATGAGAACCAAAGGGATTGCGGTACTTCATCGGGAGGATGGTTCCTATGAAGAGATTACTAAGATAGCCACAATGAAATCGGATCCGCTTCACCTGCTCGCCCAAACCAGCCTTAGCTACAATACGATGCCTCCCCCAGCCGAATTACGTTCAAGATTCTCGATCAAGTAGCTTCTACAGAATGGTGGCAAGTGACCAAGGAAGACTCATTCCCCCGTCTTCTCAAGGGTATGGCCAGTTATCCAGCAAGGTGTCGCAGAAATGACTATTGGTCGGCCCAATAAATTTCTTTTTTTGATCTCACCGCTTCTCCAACTCCTAATGCTCCAAAGACTACGCCAAAGATGGACCTCGCCGAACCGCCTTTTCCCAAATTTCGCACGGTGTGTATCCTGATGGTTATCGTGGTGTTCGCATGGTGTTCAAGCAGAATGGTCGCACCGGCTCGTAAAATCGATAGTTCAGAGAGTGTCTCAAGGTACCAAAGAAGCCCAGACTCAAGGCAGTTTTTCTCAACCAAGAAGATGTCTCCACCCTTACTCGGCATATTTATGGGTCCACCCTTTCAATTCGTGTGTCACTCAGGGATTACCTTCTTTTGGTCCGCACAAAAGTCACCGGCGCAATACAACTCCTAATCTCGGTAGGCAATTCAACGGTTATGATATGTATGGGAACAAGATTCCGAGCTCGATTAGCTTGTTGGACAAAGAATATTGGAATTCCTAGTACTTTTGGTCTTCCACCAACCGCTTTGCCCGTGGGACCTAATTCTAATTTCCAATATCGTCGTCAATCGGTGGCTCACTGCAATTCCTCGACTTCAAGTTTGGGCACCGTAAGTAGATGTTTTGCCAAATGATGCAACAACAGATTGACAGATTAACCGTGGGTTCTAGTGGTCTTAAAGTCATGGATCCCGCCCAAGTGACACCTTTGCCGCACAAGTTTAAGGAGATGCCCAAGCTGGATTTTGATGGTACCGCCCGTCCAAAGACGCATGTAGACACTTATGTGATGACAATGGGGGCAATGGGCCGCACTCCCGAATTCATGGCTTCCCACTTCCACCTAACTTTGAAAGGATCGGCACTTACATGGTTTTTAGCTTTGAAGCAAGAATGCCGTACTACTTGGAGCCGTATAATGTAAGCCTTCCCGAGAAGTACAAGGGTAATTTGGAGTGGCGTATCACGCGGATGATCTAGTAGGGACAATTCAGGGAAGTCGGATGAGTCAATCACAGAATTCTACAAGCGTTGGAATGCTAAGCTCAACGAGTTATCGGAGCCAATCCTCCAAGACCGGGAAGGACATCTTTCTATCATGTGTTAAGCCGGCACTTAGAGAAGCCATTGGGAAAGGATGGTACCTGCATCTGCGAGAGATGGTGGGGATGGGAGCAAGGAGTGAGAATAAGTTGTTTAACCAAACTCCAAGTACAAACACCACTAACAACAACAAGTGGTGGAAGTTACCGATATCGGGCATCCAATCTCGTCTCAAAGAATGGCGCCGAGAGGAAGAGAACCGGCCAAAAGATAATAGTATCAATAATCTTCAAAAGGGAGCTAACAACATGCGTAATGTGATGAGGCTTCCCTTTAAGCCACAACCAAGGTTTGATGATTTGGGTATGTCAACGGAGGAAGTTTTTTAATCGGTTTGCTACGAACCGGCATGATAAAGCCATTGAGAACTACACCCCGCTCGCCCCTAATCCTCACATGGATGCTAGCAAGTATTGCCGTTTTCACTCAATTTCCGGGGCACACTACGAACTCCCGTTTGACTCTCAAGAAGATAATCCAGAAGTTTAGTGGACGACAAGAAGATAGAAAAATCTCCTCGCCCGAATATTGTCAACAATCCTCTGCCGAACAACAATGTGAACCTTATTGACTTCTGAGAATGATTATTTTGTTAATGTATTAGAATTTGGGGAACCCGTAGTCGGGGATGATAGCAATGGATGTAATGGGGTCGAAACCGATGTAATTTCCTGTTCGATGAAATGAAAGATAACTTCGTTATGTTCTCGTATCTCGATGATTTACATGATGTGAATAATATTGTTGAACTTGATGATTACGAAGAATGCTTGATTGTTAATGCTATATCTTCAATGACTCCTAGAGAATCCCCAATCTCCTTGGAGGAACTCGTAATAGCGGCTAGTTGGGAAACACCTTTGACCATTAATGAGATACGACAAGCGGCTTGGCCATACCGCAATCACTCGTCCCCGCTAACATTATCGAACTCAAGGAAGCTAGCAAAGAGTTCAAAGTGGTTGGACTTTCACCAGCAAGAAGTTAATACTTGACGCGCTCGGGAAGAATGTTGGGAGTAAGTAATCCAGATCCATCCGGAAAAGGGAAGCCATGTGTGTGCTCTAACCCTACGGTCCTCTCGAATCCTCACAGGCTAGGACGAAGAAGTTCAGAAGACCCGATGATCGACGCAGCTGAAAAGAACGCAAGCCGATATTTCTTTGTGGTCCCTACTTACATCCTCCTACCCTCACAAATTAAAGCCGGAAGAAGCCTTATCCAAGACGAAGGTATCCGTCAACGCTACCCCTGATGAAGCATGTCGGTTGATTGGAACGGCTTAGTATGGGAATATCATTACTTTCACGTATCTTGACTTGCCCGCTACGGTGCGAAACATAACGAATCCTTACACATTACGGTGCCTCCGGAGGGACGGTTGATTCCCATGTGTTGATAGATAATGGATCAACCATGAATGTGCTCCCCGCTAAAATGATGAGTATGTTGGACATCAACGCGCGTAACCTCAAACCCTCTAACTGCACCATAAAGGCTTATGATTCAACATCCGGGCAAAGTGTTAGGGATAGTCTCCTTAATCGATGTTCGAGGCAAAAGGAAATGATGGTGGAGTTTCGTGTTATAGACATTCCTGTTACGTTCTCAGCATTATTGGGTAGACCACGGATCCACGTAGATTGGAGCCGTAGCTTCCACGCTTCACCAATGCTTAAAGTTTGCATACAAGAGGGGGTGCTAACAACCATCTATGGTGATAGTGTTTCAATCGGAGAAACCGGCGCAAATACCTTACCAAGAATGGAGATCAAGCTTGACCAAGAAAATCCGATGCTCAAAGGATTCACAATCGAGAAACCTAAGGGGCAAGTCTCGTACTATAGACCTAACGACATCTTCGTACAAGATTCCTCCTGTGTTGAAAATGCTAAGAGGTAATGAGCTATATCCCCAGTGCAATGGGAAACGCCAACAGAGACCGTGTAGGCTTGTGTTGCCAGCAGCCAAGAGAAATAGGCAAGGTGCGGGGTATGCCGTAACTAAGGAAGATAAGGTGTATGACAAAACCGAGGCTTTCAAAGAGAAGATGACCTCTGCAGCCTGTAGAAAGTACAAAGAGGCCCGAAATGCGCCCATACGCTTGGTCTCTCGAATAAGCACTTTGTCGAGAGGATGGAGATATGTTTGTTTGTCCTGAGCCAAAGCTTACTCCAACAGGAGAAAGAATGAAGATGATCCGTAGGTTCGCCAATAGCAAGAATCCGATGAAAGAAATGTTTGATAATTTGCCCAAAAGACAAGGTGTGATCGCCACCTACGAGAGCGGCTACCACTTCCGGGGACCCGAATGTGAGAATCAGTTTGAAAAGCTTGTCTTGGATGAACCCACAATATGTAAAATTCGCGGTGCGACCCTGCAGATATTGATGGAGAGTTAGCAGATTTGTTTGAAGAACAGGGGTCGTAACACTGTGAGCGGTACGTCTTTGGCGAAATGAGAGATGGTGCTAAGGAGCCGATTGATCCGATTGACTTTTCCTCTGACAGTGAAGTGATAGCTATGCTAGAATTCGAGAAGGAATCTCATGTGGAGATAGTCAAGTTTGGAGACCGCCGCAGAAGGATCGTTGCGAAGCTGGACTTCGCCGGGGACCTGGCCGCCGACAAAGAGACTATGATTGAAAAGCTAGGGCTCAAACCCCGTCCTTGTCCTTCCAAGTCTAAATTCACCCCTGTATCTTGAGTCAGTCTCCCGAGTCTCTTGTCATAGAGTTTGAGTCTTCGACCTGGTCTGATGTCCTCACGACTGAAGACCGTCTTCGAGTTGTAAACACCGTATTTCCCTTTGCTTTAAATAAAGTGGTTGATCTTTAAGTACCCCGTGATTGCCAATTTAACAATTGAATGCTTAACGAAAAATAATCATCAAGATTTAAAAATAATTAAGCCTAATTCAATTGAAGATAATGCACTTAATCGGTGAACAAATTTTTAGAAAAAGATTCAAAACAAGACTTGTGAGCAAAGGAAAGCCGGGCCCTAAGCTGCCGACGAGGTATTAACAACGGTGAACTTGGGAACAGTGAAGAACCCAAAGAGAACGCAGATTGGTAGCTTCTTCTCCGAAGATGAGCGGGTTGCTTTGATTGAATTGCTCAAGGAATTTATGGATGTGTTCGCTTGTCCTACAAAGATATGCCGGGCCGGATGCTTCTATTGTGGAACACCGAATACCTTTGGATCCGTAAATCAAGCCGGTCAAGCAGAAATTGAGACGGATAAAACCTGAATGGTCCTTACAAGTGAAAGAAGAAATTGAAAAACTCCTACGGGTAGGCTTCATCAAAGTAATTGAATATCCGACCTGGTTGGCGAACATCGTAACAGTCTACCAAAGCAAATGGAAAGGTTCGAGTCTGCGTAGATTTCCGAGATCTCAATAAGGCTAGTCCTAAAGATGACTTCCCTTCGCCCAACATTGACATGCTAGTGGATGCAAACGCGAACTTCGAGGTCAAATCTTTCGTTGATGGTTTTGCGGGTTACAACCAGTATTAAGATGGTGAAGAGGATCAAGACAAGATCAAGCATTTACAACCCCAATGGGTACTTATTGTTACACAAAGAATGCCATTTGGCTTCAAGAACGCCGGCTACCTATCGAGAGCAAATACTACCCTTTTCCACGACATGATCCACCGGGAGATTGAAGTGTATGTGGATGACATGATTATTCATTCGAAAGGATCGGACGGACAACATTTCATTGATTTGAGGAAATTCTTTAATAGACTCCGAGAACACTCCATGAGACCGAACCGGCCAAGTGTACATTTGGGGTTATTCGAGGTAAAGTTCTCGGGATACATGGTCACCGAGCGGCATTGAAATAGATCCTGTGAAAGTTAAGGCAATTATTGAAATGAAGCCGCCTTAACCGTCTCTCGAAGTAAAAGGATTCATGGGTCGCCCGCAATACATCGCCAGGTTCGCCAACCAATTGACCACCATATGTGAGCCGATCTTCAAGCCGCTAAAGAAGAATCGTGAAGTGGTCTCGGAACGAGGAATGCCAAAGCCTAGCTTTTGAAAGGATCAAAGCCTACCTCGTCAATCCTCCCATCCTCTCGCCCACCTCATGGAGACAAGCCTTTACTTCTATATCCGATGGCCATGGACACAGCTACTGGGGCTATGCTAGCACAAGAAAAGAAGGATTCAAAGATTGAGAATGCCATCTATTTCGTCGCCCGTAAATTCCAAGGGAGTGAAGTGAATTACTCGCCCTCGAGAAGACTTGCTGCAACCTTTGGTATGGGTAGTTGGAAAGCTAAAACACTATATGCCGTCCCACACCGTACACTTAGTCTCCAAGATGGATCCGATCGCATATCTATTCCAAGGCGACAGAGGAAACATCTCCACCAAAGTTGGCAAAATGGACTTTCTTCCCCGGCAATTCGACATCAAATATGTGATTCGCAAATCGATCAAAGGGCGTGCATTTGGGGCCGCTTGGATGAATTCCCAAGATTTGAAGATCAAGGGCCGGACCTCCGCTTTCCAGATGAAGGGATCCTCGCTATAGAAAGCGGAAACAAGTGGCAGCTTATTCTTTGATGGAGCGGCTAACAAGAAAGGAAATGGCATTGGAATGGTTTTGATAGACCCGAACGATGTGCATACTCCCATAGCAATCAAGTTGAATTTCTCGGCCACCAACAATGCAAACTGAGTACGAAGCTTGCATAGCCGGTCTAGAAGCCGCCCTTGAGCGACATGTGGAAGAATTGGAAGTGTTCGGTGATTCCCAATTGATAATCAACTGTGCCGCCAACAAATGGAAAATTATAGACCCAATGTCTCCGTAAGTACTCATGCTTGCATCGCGAGAACTCGTTCGCCAATTCAAAGAAGTATCATTCCGCTTCTACCGCGGACAAGAACAGATTCGCAGATGCTCGCTACCTTAGCCTCTTTGATGGAAATCCTAAGGAAAATCAATCAAGCCTTTCAGTGGCTCGGCAGTAAGAGAAAATCCCGCATATTGTTGTGAGATTGAGATCGAGGCCGTCAATGAACCGTGGTACAATCAGATCTTTCAATACCTCAAGTATGGGAAGCATCCTTTCCTGTGGATCAAGAAGGAGATCCAAAAAGAGTACATGCCAAAAGCTTGCATGCCCTAAAGAGACTGTCGCCGCAATATGTCATACTCGGCAATGAATTATGGAAGAAAAGAGAAGGTTGTCCGCTCCTACTCGCATCGCAAAGAAAAGGCTCAAAGAGTAATGGAAGACGTTCACAACGGTGCCGCGGACCTCATATGAACGCTCGATCCCTCATGCATAGCATCATCAGCCGGGTTACTTCGGATCACTATGGAGACAGATTGCATCCATTTCGTGCGGACTGTGACAAGTGCCAAAGATTTTCCAAAGTCGAACCACATCCCGCCTCACGACTTATACTGTATGACAACTCCGTGGCCTTTCGCAACATGGGGTATTGATGTCATTGGGAAGATTTCTCCGCCTGGGAGCAATGGGCATGCATTTGTATTAGTGGCCGTGGATTACTTCACGAAATGGGTAGAAGCTTGTGATGATGTGTGCCATTTCGCGGGAAAAATTCGGTTTTTGCGTTTCTTTGAAAAACCAAATAAAACCGGAAAAAAACGGAGTCGCCACGCCATTTTAATTTTGAGGGCCAAAACTTTGAAAAAAGCCCGAGATCAGAGATTTAGGTTCGGAGGTCATGTTACGCGCCGGGAAGGACGTTAGTGTGCACCCGACGCGCCTCGTAAAAACGAGTCTTCCAAGCTGAAAATCATTTGTGTGTGTGTGTGTGTGTCTGTTTTGGCCAAAATAAGTTGAAACTCAGAAAAGTAAAAATTGGGATATCTTTTTAAGACTTTAAACTGATCCCATGATTTTTTGGAAGATTTTTGGATTGAGATTTGGTACTCAAAAGACCTTTTGAAGTTGAGAGCCATTTCTGCCAGAATGAAAAAGGCAGTGGACCTTTGATTTTGAAAGGGATTCAAGGGTCTTAAAACTTCATAATCTGGATAAACTCAGAGAATGAAAGTTGTTCTAGACACCTTAAATAAAGTTTGTGCGAAGGAATTTTCCATTTTGGAGAAGATTTGAGGGGTCAAAACCTTCTGGAAACCTCATATATGAGATCTGGATTCCCAGAAGCTGATGAACTAGCCTCTGAAAGAAAATTTGAAAAGAGGAGTTTTACTCACCCAAAAAATAAGGTAAAAATATGTCTGGAAATCTCTGGATGTTGGATACAAAAAGTATTTTGTAGTCAACACCAAATTCCAAGTTCATCTGTGTCCAAAAATTAAGACCATGGACTGAGGTCTGAGAAAATTGCTACTGGACAGCAACTTCTTCAAGAAAGAAAATATGATTTTAAGGGGGGTTTTGCATCCATGCTTGTCCCCATTTCCCTAGGTTTTGGTTAGTGATCACTAGACATTTTAGTGGTGAATCAACTATACCAAACCATCCTTGGGGTACATTAGGACTAAGCATTTCATTTGCTTGGGGAGGGGGATTTTACCCTTTGAAATCAAGATTTAGTGCTTGAAAATGGTTTTTTAGGGTTTTGAAAGTGCATTTTTGCAAGTAAGCAAGAAAAGCTTTGAAAATAATGTTGATCTTTGTAGAAGATCATCCATGGAGATGGTCTTCCATGGTGATCTTCTTAGATCTAGAGAAAGAAGATGAAAGAACTACATTTTGTAGTTTGAAGATGCATGCATGGATGAGATTTAGGGTTAGGAAGAGGAGGGTTTACCAATCTTCCTTGTGTTCTTGAGTGTTTGGCTTGAGTGTATGAGTGTTTAGGGCTTGAATATGAGAGTGAGTGGATGAGTATGAATTGGGAAAGATTGGAGAAAAAGGTGACAATTCTTGTGAATTCTCACTGATTTCTCTCTATATTTAGCCAGAGGTTCGGTGCAATTGTGTTCTTTTTTTTTTTTTTTGTATTTGGAGGGCTCAATTTATAGCCCTCTGAAAATATCAAACTCATCCGCGCGGATGGATCCAGTAGGCGTGCACTGTTCATTAAATGCAGCTCCAGCTTTGGACAAGAAGAATAATCTTTTTCAAAATTCAAATTAGGCAGCCAGTTTTTTGTTTCCAGCCATTGCCATTTTTGGTTTTCTTCTTTTGTTTTTCTTTTTGAGATTCTTTTTAAGGTTTAACCTTAAATAACAATGCCCATTTTACCCTCACTTTGTTAGAAATGTTAGGATAGTTAGGAATTGTTAGAAATGTTATAACTTTCGTTAATTTTCTAACGAAAATTCTAACAAGCTCAAATTGGAGCACTTACAGTAGCCCCTCGGCGACGGCGCTTTCGAAGGAAGCGGGGTCGTCGATAAGAGTAAGGCTCCATATTTGGCGGGATGATCGAGTGATCGGGTGGCTGAACCTATTCAATAGGCTACCTACGTATCCCGAATGGGAATCAAGCCAGTCGTAGTTCGGGTCTTTGACCCTGGCGATGATGGCGTTTTAGGTGCCTCGAACCTGATGAGCGAGTTCTACGGCGCCTACATCGGAAAGAAACTCTGCTGGGGATAAGAGATGACCATTTTTGGTCTGATGGGTATCCGCTCTGCTGGGGATAGGAATGACCATTTTTGGTCTGACGGGTATCCGCTCTGCTGGGGATGATTGCGATTTATCGCTCTCCTAGTGATAGCGTCTTAGGTGCCTCGAACCTTGAAGATGGCGTTTTAGGTGCCTCGAACCTTGGAGATGGCTTTTTAGGTGCCTCGGACCTTGAAGATGGCGTTTTAGGTGCCTTGAAGATGGCTTTTTAGGTGCCTCGAACCAAGTGATGATGGCTTTTTAGGTGCCTCTGGCCCCAATGATGATGGCTTTTTAGGCGCCTGACTCGGAGATGGCTTGGAGATGGCGTTTAGGTGCCTCGACCTCGAGAGATGGCGTACCTAGGTGAAGATTTTCGTTTTAGGTGCCTCGGACCTTGAGATGGCTTTTTAGGTGCCTCGGGACCTTAATTTGGAATGGCTCTTGACTTTGGCTCGTCCGCCGATGAAGGATAGGATGCCGTTAGTCTTTGGTCGGACCTAATGATAGGCTACCTACGTATCCCTAGTGGGAATCAATCCCTTTCGTAGTTCGAGTACTACTCGAGATTTCGTTGGCTTTTGGGATTCCGTTAACTTTTGGGGATTTCGTTAGCCTTTGCTGGGATTTCGTTAGCTCTTGGGAAAATCGGACGTATTTGTCTGCAGGAAATCGGTCTTACGTTTGACTACAGGGGTAATTTTGATGAAAGATACGGGATCTCGTTATCTTTCTCGGGTCACTCGGTCTTACGTTTGATCAGCCGGGGTAATTTTGATGAAAGATACGAGATCTCGTTATCTTTCTCGGGCACTCGGCCTTACGTTTCGATCACGGGGTAATTTTGATGAAAGATACTGATCTCATTATCTTTCTCTGGGCACTCGGCCTTACGTTTCGATCACGGGGTAATTTTGATGAAAGATACGGGATCTCGTTATCTTTCTCGGTCACCTTGGTCCTTACGTTTCATCACGGAAATGATTTTGATGAAAGATACGGGATCTCGTTATCTTTCTCGGGCACTCGGTCTTACGCTTTGACCGCCGGGGTAATTTTGATGAAAGATACGGGATCTCGTTATCTTTCTCGGGTCACTCGGCCTTACGTTTCGATCGCCGGGAATGATTTTGATGAAAGATACGGGATCCGTTATCTTTCTCGGGCACTCGGTCTTACGCTTTTTATCGCCGGGTAATTTTGATGAAAGATACGGGATCCTCGTTATCTTTCTCGGGCACCTGGCCTTACGTTTTACTTGCCGGGGTAATTTTGATGAAAGATACGGATCTCGTTATCTTTCTCGGTGGCACTTTCGGTCTTACGTTTTACCGCCGGGGTAATTTTGATGAAAGATACGGGATCTCGTTATCTTTCTCGGGGCATTCGGTCTTACGTTTGACTCGCCGGGGCAATTTTGATGAAAGATACGGATCTCGTTATCTTTCTCGGGGCACTCGGTCTTACGTTTGACTGCCGGGAGATTTTCTTGACAAGGGGCCGACTTTGGTTAACTTTGGTTAACTCGCTGTCAAGTTGGGGACTGAATTGCGAGTCCCGAAATTTTAAGGGGCAAAAGGGTCATTTTGACCTCGACAATCTCATCCGCGCTGTAGGGAATGGAAAGTCAGGGGTATTAATGGGGCCAACGCCCTTCTTCTTCCTCACCAATTTTTGAATTGCCGAGAGAGTAGGGAGCATTTAAACGAGGAGAGCAGCCATTTTTGGCCCTAGAAGCTTCAAAATTCGTCCGTTTTCTTCAATTTTTCAAGCAATGGAACACGGGGAAGGCGCTTTTCAAGGCCAAGGACGTGGTCCCATAGCGGAGAGGCGATTGGAGCTCGTCCGGATGAGGAGGCATTACAACCTCTCGCAATCGGTTACGGAGGAGCATTATCCCGATGCTTGGCAACATTGGGCTTCGGATCCGCATCTCCGAACGGTATACTTCGAATCCTCTTGATCCTCTTGTCGATTTCTTGCTTGAAATTTTTGGGTGATTTTTGAATTTTGAATTTTTTTTTTTTTGAAAATTCGAATGATTGATGTTCTTGGCTTTGAATCTTGATTTTGATGCTTTGCATGTTGTAATGAGTATATGAGTAACCCAAAATGTGCACTTTGCTTGGGAAAAAGAATTGGCATTTTTGCCACATTTTTTTTTTTTGATTCGAAAATTACCTGTGAAAATTCGAAGAATTGTGATTTTTTTTTTTTTGAAATTGAATATTGCATGTTGATGATGATGATGGTTTTTTTTTTTTTTGAAATTGAATTTTGATATGATGATGCAATGCATGCATTTTGTTTGGAAAGAAGGGGCATTTTGCCAATATGAGATGTATGTATGTTTAGGATTTTTTTTTTGAAAGGTGGGACGGATTTTTCCTCCCGTTGCATGTAAGATGGATGATATGCATGTATGCATTTTTTTTTTTTTGAGATGATGCATGTTATTTTATGAAAATGGGACGGAGTTTTTACTTCCGTAGGAATGCATCTTTTTTTTTTGATGAATGCATTGGGACTTGGCCGAAAATTGTTTTCTTTCATGCGAGAAAAATGGGGCTATGCTCATTGTATGCCGTTATGTCTTTAATTTTTTTTTAATGTAAATGCAAATGCAATCTTTTTGACATTTTCTCTTTTTTTTTTTTTACAGGGCGGAAACCGTTTTGTGACTGAGCAATGAACAAGATGAAGACTCGAGGATCGGTGGAGTCTCGTGATTGACTTGTGGGATCGGCTTCCGGATGCGGGCCGAGGAGCTTTGCCGAGTCCGAGACAGCATTGTTGTCGAGACGGGGCTCGGGAGTTCGTCGAGTGCTTGAGGGGACCGGTCAAGTTCCCTAAGAGCAAGTGGCTTGATGTTTGCTCGGCGCGGCAAAGACCGGGTGGGACGCGACCCACACCTTCCACTTCTTACGGGGCGAGGCTACGATTACGCCCTCCGACTATGCTTTGCGATTACGGGCCCGTCCCTTTAATGGACGCAGCATTGAGTGGCGGGATGGCTACAGCGATGCCGACCGTTGTGCTCTTCGGGATTTTCCCCTATTCCCAAAAATGGGATGGGGATGGAGTATGCCGTGGTCTACGGCAAGATCGTGGAGACCATAGCGAGTTATGAGGCCGGGGAGGAGAGGATAGGCGCCGATCGCATTGCCGTGGCCTTCTTGTGGTTTACTTTCTCGAGCACGCTCTTTGGTCATGCCGAGGGGACGACGGTCTTTGCCTTGCCGAGGTCCTTGGAGGACATGGAGACGGTTGGAGATATTTCCCGGGGGAGGCCGGGCCGGCCGAGTATTTCGCTCTGATAGATACAAACCCGGAAGGCCGTGAGCCTTGCACGTTTCGAGTTTGCTCCGGAGGTATAAGCTCTCTTTTGCTTTCCCTCTTTCCTTTGAGCACGCACTTCTTTTTTTGCACTTGGATTGATTCGATCTTTGCCTTTGTGTGTGGCGGGCGCTGGAGTTCTTCCACGTCACTTGCTGTGGAGGCACTGAGGCGTACGCCGGGCGTATCCGGCCATGCGCCTGGGTCCAAGCATGCCCGGAGAAGATAAGCTCCAGTGGGGCGCACGACTCTCAGTACGCGGATTGCCTTCCTTCGACGGAGGTCGAGACAGATGAGGGGATGATATTCTTCCCCCGGGATCGCTTTGAGGTAGCGCACGAAGGGCGCCGAGATCCGGACAAAGGCAATGGAGGATTTTGAGGGGCCTGACTTGCGACGTCTACTATCTGGAGAGAGGGTGACGCGTCAGCATGGCGTGAATTCGCCATTGTTGACACCGGTGGAGCCTCCTGCTGATATGATGCACCCGAGTGAGATCGGTCCGTGACTCGGGATGATTACAGAGCAGCCAAGACTTCTCGGACTTCGTGGCGATTGAGCCATATGCGACGTTCGTCTTGAGGAGGCTGAGGATGCCTCAGGTTTTGGATAGGGAGGGGCTTGGGATCCCGCGGTACCCTCGGACGGATTTTTCCTATATCCAGGACGGGGTCCGATTGAGGGTGCAGATCCCTCAGCCCGAGCGACTTCCACGAGCTTTCCGGCCTCGTCCGGGTATGAAGGTATGGTTTCACCTTTTCCCCTTCTTTTCTTTCCTTTGTTTCATCATCTTTAGCATCACCTCTTTTTTTTTGACGCTTTTGCTTTTGTGCAGTTTACGGAGGTGGTCGTCGAGAAGCTGACGAAGCAAGTGATCGGGGCTAAGAGATTCATACGGAGGATGGTTGCTTGCGGGGCACCTCTCAGCTAGGGCGAGGAGACCACGGCCGGCACCTATCCGACGGAGGCTTCTCCTATTCCCTGAGACTTCTTCCGAGACCCCTCTTTCTCCTCTCATTGATCACCGCGCGGCACCGCCTTCGGATCACGTCATTCTTGGGGATCCGTACGGCAGTGGACACGTCCGCGGCATGGTGGGTCGTCTCCGTATGTTCAGGAGTCCTGACGCCTTCACCTTCGGATTCGATTTCTTCAGTGGATCCGGGTTTACCCTATCAGTGTGCCGGCTTGGTCCCGACGAGCCTCTTTTCTCGGAGATGAGGACGATTCTCGAGCCCGAGACTTTCGTGGCTCCCGACGCAGGCGGGCCCGAGCCGCAAGAGGGACCGGGGAGACGTCGGGCGCGGGGATTCCGATTGATTATCTTTTGAGATTTTTTTTTTTTTGAGATTGTACTTGACAGATTATGCACATTTTTTTTTTTTGAAATAATTTAGGATTATTAATGCTTTTTTTTTTTGGAATGTAATTATTTAGGATTATTATGTAATGTAATGCGGTGTGAATGCAATGTTGCATGAGCCTTGTTGTTTTTTTTTTTTGCAAGGGTGTTAGTGTTTGGACCGGGTTTGGGAGGTTTTTTTTTTTGCACCGGTTTCGAGCAACCGGACGTAATATTCCTCTTTTGGTGTAGCAGCTTGAACCGGCTGCAGATTTTTCGATGAAAACAGACATGTCCCGCGCGGAGGGGACCCGCGTCGACATTGTCCCTTTGATTTTGCTTTAAACTGGCTTTGCTTTATTTCAAATTCAAATATCTTCTTCAACCTCCAAATTCAAACAAACCCATTTTCTGGGAGGAAGAGAGAAAAACCATGGAAAACCTTAGAAAAGCTCCTCAAAGTTATCCCAAGAATCCCAAATGTCATTTTTCAACAAGTTCAAGGATTGGTCGGAAATTATGCATGAGAGAAGGTCTTTCTTTGAAGAACGGTACAAGGTGAGGTGCTTGTGGTCTCTCAAAGAATTGGTTCCGGATTATGACCTCTTAAGAGCTTCTTCTTCGTTTTGGGATACTAGAAGGCATGTCTTTTGCCTTTCCTTCAACGAGATTGTTCCGACTGTCGAAGAATTTCGGGCCTTACTTGGAGGTCCTGGAGGTGGAAGAGATAGCGGTCCCTTTGCCCGAGGGGCTTCTTTTGTGACATGATTGTGCGTCCCTCCTTCATCTTTCCCTGGAGGAAGCGCAAGGTATGATCCGCGGTCCCGATCATCTCGATATTTCCGGTCTTCCCGATGATTTAGGGGCCTAGGCTTGGTGGATGATGCCTATCGGGATGCCTTTGCACTTTGTATGTTTGGCACCCTGTTCATGGTCTACTCCTTCGGGATTTGCCATCGGTCTCGCCGGATGTTGTCGCTGCTCACTGTCGCCCGGCGTAGATGTCGTTCCTTTGATTCTTGGGGAGACTTTTCATGCTCTCGATGCATTAGCTACCTGGACGGCGGTACATGCACGGGGGCAGCCCGTTTCTCTTGACCCCGTGGCCGATGGAGCGTTTGGGGGTTCTTCGGGAAACCTCTCGATATGATCAGGCCTTGGACTTTGCCAGAGAGGTGTTGATGTAGATTTTGATGATCGTGGCTCGTGGGAGCGTTGGATGGCGGGTCGCCAGATCGAAGATATCGATGGTTGGTGCCTCAGGCGGGTGGAGACTGCAGAGTGCTTCGTGGACGGGTCCCATGTGGTTATGCTTCCGGGCTTTCTACCCAGCTTCTACATTCCGGCTCGGTCCTTAGGCAGTTTGGCTTGGAGCAAGTTCCTTTGGAGGGCTTTGATGATGTAGCCACCAGGGTGGTGGCTCCTGTTTCCATGGATGATCCCTCGGTGTTTCCATTTCTTTCCCGAGTATGGAGGTATGACGCCTTTCCTTCTGGGTTATTCTCAAAGCGTCCGAGACCGGTGTTCTTTGACCACTTGGTACCCGGATTGGTACGAGGGGCATCCGGGAGAGACTCGTGGCTATTTTGAGACTGGCGTGAGGCCATCAGGGTGCGGAGGACCTCGATCAAGCTTCGAGAGGAGGAGGGCCGAGGCGAGGGCCAATCCTCATGACAGAGCGGAGACGCCGTGATCGATTATGAGGCTTACGTCAAGAGACAGAGAGGAGGGCTCCTATGTTACCGCCTAGGTTACAGGAGATGAGGGATGACGCTAGGGCTACTAAGTGCCCCGACAGAGGCCGGTTTGATAGACCCCGTTCCTATACCGAGCTTGGTAGGAGGAATACCGACATTTTTCCTGCTCGTAAGAGAAAGACTCCTGAGGGGGAAGAAGAAGGGAGAGGCCAAGCACGAGTGGCTTGGAGTGACTCGAGGTTTCCAAGTATCCCTTTCTTGCCATGACAGACACATTAGTTTGATTATGTATCTTAGTTTTCCTTTTAGCAGTTGCCATTGTAGGAATGAATCGGGCTTAGACTCATCAAAGAGCTTTTAACTTGTAATGAATATTTGAATTGCTTTAGAGTTTTTCGAGACGCTTTCATGGTCTCGATCAATTGTATTGATGCCAAAGTATGGCTTTTATTTGTGCTTTAGACCGAACCGTTTCCGCCGCTCTACGTTCCCCTCATTTTGAGGAGCTCAGTCTTCGTAGTTCAACCCGGTGAACTCTTTTGTTTTTTTTTTTTTTTTTTTTTTTTTTGTTTTTTTTTTTTGTTTTTTTTTTTTTTTTGTGCAACCCCGTTTTTTACCTAGGCCGCCCTTTTCGGGTTTCTAACCTAGTTGGGTATTACTCTTTAGCACTCTTTTTTTTTTGTTTTTTTGTTTTTTTTGTTTTTTTTTTTTGTTTTTTTTTTTGGTGCAACCCCGTTTTTACCTAGGCCGCCCTTCTCGGGTTTCTAACCTAGTTGGGTATTACTCTTTTAGCACTCTTTTTTTTGTTGTTTTTTTGTTTTTTTTTGTTTTTTTTTTTTTTTTTTTTTTTTTTTTTTTACGCGTAGTATCTCGCGCAGCCTTGTCACCATTCACCGGGTGTACAAAGGATTCCCGTCGAGGTCTCATGAGTTGCATGAGCTCCTCCGTGAGAAGATCTTCTCGGACGACATATGGCCCGACTCCATACAGCTCCCATTTGCCGAGAGGGTTGATACTGACCGGGGCTTTTCTTTTAGAACGAGATCACCTTCTCGGATCTCCCGATGCTTTACTTTCTTGTCGGGGCTCCCGGCCATTCTTCCTTGGTAGGCCCGGATGTGTTCCATGGCCTTCAATCGGGCGTTCGTCTAGTAGGGCCAATTCATCATGGCGACTTTGGAGCCATTCGACCTCGCTGATCCGGCTTTCCAAAGAAGATACCTGAGCGAGGGGATTTCCACTCGATTGGGAGTACGGCTTCCATTCCGTATGTGAGGGCAAAAGGTGTTTCCCTCAGCTTGCCGTTCGATCGATGTTCGTAGCCCTGTGAGTGCCAGGTGTAACTTCTCGGCCAATCTCTCGCTCGGGATGCCCATTTTCCTGATGATATTTTCCGTAGTCTTGTTTGTCGCTCGACGGCCCGTTGGTTTGGGGGCCCGTAGGAGATGACTTGTGACGGGTTATTCGGAATTCGCCAAATAGCTTTTTCACATTCCCCTTCAAGTGGGATCCATTATCTCGAGATGATTTCTACGGCAACCCGTATCCGCACATGTTGTTTTCTTTGATGAAGAGGGCAACTTTCTTTGAATTGAGGATTTTGTAGGACTTTGCAGAGCATCCTTTCCAATTCCTTCGAAGAAATGACCAGTCTGCGTCCCTTTAGGCTCTTCCGCAGCCTCCCAAATTCACACTTGTCAAAATCTCTTCAGCACTTGGGCTCGATTTTCCTCTTCCTGACAACCCGCTTAAAGATTTTTTTGTTGTTTGATTTTTTTTTGTTTAATGTGTCTCGTTTCTTTATCTAATGAATTATTATTAAAAAATTTTTATTAATTAATTCATCATTAGTTAAAGTGGCAATCAAGGGATACTCGTAAAGGTTCGTCATTTCATTGAAAACGAAAGGGGATACGCTTGCTACGTACTCGTAGTCTTCAGGCGTAAGGCCGCTCTGGACGACCCTAGAGACTCGATCTTAACAGAGAGAGACTCGGGAGGACTTGTCCTAGATTGACACAAAGGGACGGGGACCAATCCAAGCTTGGTGATCATTTCCTCCTTGGTCGCGGATGGTCCCGAGAGAGTTTCCCAATTCTTTAGCGGCATCGCTATTGGTGGCCTCATGACTCTGAACTGTGGCCGTTTTTGTTTTCCTTTCTCAATTGCCGCTATCATCTCTTGACCGAGCCGAGATCAATCGTGTCCGGCACTGGACTTCTTCTTCGAACAATTGCCGCATAATCGCACCATCCCAATCATCTCGAGGGAAATTCCGTGGCCTTAGCTTTTGGCACCGTCAATTCAACCAGTGTTTCGGATCTTCCCGGGCAAAAGAGGAATAGTGGTTGTGAGCTTCTCGAACCTGTTCCACTGTCGTCGCACGCCCGAAGGTATACTCACTTTTCATGGCAAAGGGTAGCCCTGTGTATCTTGGGTAGGTCCAGGAACATTCTACGGACCGGGTTAGCCTTGGTTCCTCCGAACTTGTTGAGGCTATCCCAGAGCTTTAGCCATCCCGCCGTAGGAGCGGGCTCGTGATGTTTCCCGGTTGTGTGGGACCCTTTACAAAGTAGTCGCCCAAATTAGGACCGAAGGGGAGAGATTTGGGATTGTCGACCGGGACCTTTCCCCGTGGCAGCCTTCAAATCTTTTTCCTTTGCAGGTCCACCGGGGAGGCCTCATATCCTGTGCCGTGGCGAGTATTCTCGTCCTTTCACTTCGATGAGTTTGAAAGTTCCTTGTTGGCGCTTCCCTGCATCGAGGCCAGGTAGATAGCTCATTTTTCTCATCATTTTCAAGACCGGTGGGATTTTATCCCGAGTGACCGTCGATCTATGTTGCACACTTGGGCCTCGGGAGGCTCGACCGTGAAGCCCGTTAGCATGTGACCTTCCTCATCATGTTTGATTTCCGTAATAGGTATTCCGCCCGTATCCGTGCCCTCTAAAGTGACTAAATCCCCGTAAATGGTCGTCGATCCCCATTCGAGACGAATTTCACACACCGGTGGAGGCTTCGAGGCGACCCCTTTGACTTGGTGCAGCCAAGGTCTTCACACAGGCATTGAAAGTAATCGGGATGTCGATAACCCGGAATTCCACAGTATCAATTTCGTCCAAACCAGAGGTCTAAAGTAGCAACTCCGAGGATCGCTCGGGATGTTGAGTCGTAAGCTTGATCGTGAGAGAAGAAGGCTTCAAGTCTCGTAGTCTTGATATCAAGCAAGCTCATGATCTTTGGCTTTGGAAGAATGTTCATTCCGACCCATTATCAACCAGTGACCCGAGGAGGCGTCGTTCATCCAAATGGACCGTGATGAAGAGAGGCTCATTATGATCGCCCCAAATTGAGGGAGGTCGAGATCTCGTGAAAGTGATTATGTTCCCCGTAGTGGATGTTTCCAATCACCGTACCACATCATCGGGAGTAGCATCAATAGGCACGAGAGTGCGAGCTGTGCTTTCTTCCAAACTTTCACATGGGGATAAGACGAAGTGAGTAGAGACCAGAGGGAAATGTTGGCCTCGTGTTTGCTTCAACCGGGTGAGCACGGGATCCTCTTTTTCGTGGTCCTGGAGTTTCACTGCCTTAGCATAGGGGCGGCGATCTTCTTGGTGCTTGGTCTCGTGGCCTTCTTATCTCGCCTTGGGATTTCCTTGGAAGATCTCGCCTGCATCGGGTCACCGTATTAACTTCCTCATCGCCGTCTCTTGACCGGATTTCTTCAATGCCGCTAGTGGTCAATGGGGAGCCCTGCTATTGGCCATTGGTTCCCGACGGAGTCTAGTGACAAAGTGAGGGCCGAGCCGCACCGGCTCCTTCCCGGGCGGCCCTTATAACCGCTTCCCAAGTCACAAAGCTGGGTTTGGGGTTGTGTTGTTGCCCTCGGATGGCCCACAGAGCTAGGGCGTCCTCCGATTCATTCTCATGGCCGGCCTTGCTCATTGTTATCATGCAACAAGAGTTGCTATTGTCGGACTCGGCGGCTTTTCGATTTCATCCTCGATGGCCCACAGAGTTGTGGCTATCGCCTCCATCTCATCGTATATCCTTTTTCTTTCGCCTTGCAGTAGGGCAGCCACAGTGAAGGATAGGCAACGTTCCTTCTGAGCTTGAGGTAGCGGCTCGATAGATCTCGTGTCCAAATAAGGAGCACCCGGGTCCATTGTCGGGCCCCGTAGCAATTAGAAAGGCGTCATGCGGACTCATAGGTATGAAGGCCACCGGGGAGACGTTCGTATCGATAACCCTTTCGGTGATTGGTGTGCACTGGCCGCGCTCGAGCGGCCCTGGCCGGGTGACCCTTACTGCTGTTACGCCATCCGTTCGTGGGAAAGAAGAAAAAGATCCGATAACGTTTACGAATTCTTCATCTTCCTGGCCGAAACCCTCCATTTTCGACCGGCTTCAATAAACCCTCTCCATTCACCATTCAGGTTCTTATAAGGAACGTTGTGTTCTAGGATTTCGGATATGTACGGATCTGGGCGCGGGCTTTGCTGTCCCTCATCCTTTGGAGTATCCGGGCATTGGCCACAAATGCATCTTACAAGTGACACCTCGTAGGGTCCGTCTCCATTGGTATCTCGATCCGCATTTCCCGGCGGTCCTTCATCGTTGCTTGCCGATAACCAACCATTGTGCCCGGCTCCCATGGGCTCATGATCGTTCCGCATTGTTTCCGGATCCGGGCCTCGCTGACTCTTCGCTCTCGTCATCATCATCGTCATCGCTGTCGTCGGAATCTTCTTCCCATACTACCGGGATTTCGGCTGAGAGGGAACGTCGATCAAACCTGTTGGGGGAATATGGGTGCGTGCAACCGCAAAAGTTGTCATATGTTCCCATTCCCGGAAGTGGCAATTGTGACTCGCCTTCTCCTCCCGTAAATTGCGGGGGAAGAGTGAGAGGGGTGGCACGTATTTGACACTGTGTAGGATATAGAAGGAATCCTCCTCTTCCGATTCTTCGCCGTTCTGGATCATATTCGGGCTCTCCCAGAGCCAATTTGCGTAAGTGTACTAGCTCCGCATGCTCTTCGGCCTCTTTGCCGATAAGCCCCAAGACGGGTGCTCGCCGGAAACTTTCTTGCTCAATCTTTCTTGACTGCTCTAACCATCTTGTATAAATAGTTCTTTCATGTTCTCGAGCGGAACAGCCCAGCTTCTTCGGTAGATCGGCCTTCCCTTCACCCGAAAAATAGCGGGCCTCGTATTCTTGCAAGGAGTCTCCCGACATGAGACCAAGATGGGTTGATTCGTTCGATATCCTCGAGGCCGAGGGGGAATCCGAATTCGTGGATCCTCGACGAGATTGGCCACGGGTATTTGGGGACCTTCATCGCATCTTCCCGGGCGTGTGAAGATTCTCCGCATTCAATCATATTCACTGATTATGGTTCCGTGGCAGAGGATTTGATCGTGTTGGGCCCCTCGGGGCCTTCCAACTTTCCTTGCTCTATTAGCCCCCGAATTGCCTTTTTCAGAGTAAAGCACTGCCGCCGATGTCCGTGAGCTTGATGAAAGGCACAATACTTTGTAGTATCCACGGGAGCATTCGGATTTCCTGGGTTGGAAATTCTCCAAAGGCCGCAAAGAAGCCTTCTTTCACCAGCCCCCTAAAGATGTCATTCAGTGGGCATTCCAAAGTTTTCGAGATTTATGACCCGCGGCCCGGGCTCGGCCGCTTTCCCCTGGGAGCAAAAGGAGTCGTGTTATTACATTCCCGTCCCGCATAGTTAATCGTCTCTTTGCCTTCGCAGAGCAAAGGGCTGTTTGCAGGAGGAGCCCGATATCTCGTAGGTGTGCAAAGCAGCCTGGCCGATTGTAGGCCTTTTCAAACTTAGCCGCAGAGTTAACCATGGCCCGTAAGTCTCGAGTATGGGAAGTGACCGAGGGAGGCTCTCAGATGTGGTTTCAAGCACGACCGGAAGATGTCCAGCTTGTTCCTCTTCGGAAGGAGGGATGGCCATTTCACCGAAGTTTCAGCATTCCACCGCTTGTAGAAGTCCCCAACATTCTCATCGTGACGCCGCACCGTTGTTTGTAGGTCAACCCTATTTGTTTCCCATTCCAAGTTGGCCTTATATTTCTCTCGTGAAGGCATTGGTATTCTGGTCCCATGTGGCCCTGGCTTCGTGTTTCAAACTAAGAACCATTTTAAGGCACTGGACTTCAAGGATAGATCAAATAGTCACCAACCGCCGATTGGTACATCCTTCGGCTTTCATCGCCAAGGTATATGTGTCCAAATGGGTTTTGGACATGCGGTCCCATCAAAGAGATCCAGATTTGGCATCACGAATTTGTGGGGCAGGGAACAATGGAGTCCGGTTCAGAGTTTAAGGCGCACTTCTTGCGAAGCTTCGGCCGCGAATGACCGCGCTTTTCAATTTCCTTGTGTTGTTCCATGAACCAGGCCAGATGGGGTCTTGTGGCGGAACCATGGCATTCAAGCTAGCGGCCGAGCTAGAGAGAGGAGCTACCACCGGAGGCAGACTGGTGGAGGGAACGGCCGGTCCGGACGAGGTGAAAACCCGTCCCGGCCGAGTTACCCTGGGGAGCATGAGTAGGAGCCTGAGCAAAAGGATAGAACCTCGCTGGCTTCGCCGTTGATTTTCAACCGGCAAAGTAGGTGGGGGCAGCCTGATGTGGCCGGATAACTTGGATTTCCAGAGTGGGGCCCGTAAGTAGGCTTGAAAGGCGGCCGCCGTCCGGATTGTTGAATTGCGTGGCCGCTTGTGGTGAAGGTGTGTAACCCGGGGTACCGCGGTCCCGGTGATTCGGATGACACCGGGATGGAGGCTTGGTAACCCATAGAAGTCTGAGTGAGGAATGGATTTGTGTGAGGAGCAGCTGAACTAGTACTGCTCCGAGGAGAGGCTCTGATCGTGCCCAGAACCAAGTCGCGGTATTCCGAACCGCTGCCGTTGCTGTGAGGGTCCGGATTGATCGGTTCCGAACCGAGGAGGGATCCCGATTAGCGGTGGGGTCTCGTGGTCGGGAGCTGGCTGACCCGAAAATCGAGGAGCACGGGTTCTGGTAGTGGCACCATAGGAGGTGGGCGGCGGCATCCTGGTGTAATCAGGGCGACCGAGAGTGGGGTTGGCATCCTCGCCTTCTTCCACGGTGAAGGTGCCATCGGGATTGAGGCCGGCGGCCGACCGTGACTCTTAATAGCCTCCATAAGGCCGTTTAGCCGTGCTTCCTGTCGTAACCTCATCTGCACTTCTCGTGAACTGATTCCACCGTTGCTCTGCCCGAGGGGTCCTGGGAGGTGGAGTGACGTTATCCCCATCATTACCGGCCGATGCAGACATTCTGAAACCCGGAGTCGGAACAAACGGTGAGGCCGACGACGCGCTTGACTCTTCCCAACTGATTAAAACGGTGACCCGGTGCCCGAAACCAAGCTTTGTGCGGAGCTGCGGGGGAAAGGACATGAAGGTTCAGATGTCTGGGAATGGAAGGAGGGTAGGTGTTTGGGCTTTTGGCTCATGCAACATGCAGTTATTTTTTTACGTTTACTTAAAACATGTTTTATTATCCTAATCGGTTGGAAAAGATTGCTCTTCTTTTTCGCAAACTACTCGATTCCTGGATCAGTGGGCCCCGTCACTACGCTCTATAAGCCCCTCGTATTCCACCTGCATTTCGACCTCCCAGGGTGGACAGCCGGCGAGGGTCCTATAGGGCAAGCGGGTCCCACCGACCGAAAGAAAAACGATCCTAAAAGTCTGGCGGGTAATCGAGTCTTAACGAGCATTCGATGTAAATTACGGACAAAGCTGACGTCGAAAGTCAAGATCATGTCCGAGGGCTCGACGAAAAGTCGGCATGATTTGGACTGATAAATGTCCACGATTGATCTTGACTTGTCGTCAACTAAGCCGTAATTAGGCATGGAATATTCATTAATCCTTGATGACTCAGTGTCAATGCTGGGAGTCAGTGTATAATTTGTGCCAGTCAGAGCCGAAGTCAAGGCGCCGGCCAATATCTTGGTCAAAGTCTGCGGCGGAAAACCGGCAGAACTTCGACTGATTAGGGACCCGAAAGATATTGAGTCGGTATGCCGACAAAGGCTTGAAAGGAAAGGTCTATACACGGACAGGGCATGACACAGACCAGACTAAAAACCAACCGGGTCTCGGACAAAGTGTGTCACGGACAAGTGCATGGTCGACACGAGGCTCCATGGGATGTTTGGGTAGTCCTGTGCTCATCCGAGAGGCGTAATAAGACCAAACGGACCGCGACAAGGATTTCCCCGGGTTAAGGACGTAGTGTGCAGTGTACGGTCACGTGCGCGTAGTGTGCAAGCAGTCTATATTCTTTTTCTGAGTAAAATAGAGATTTTTTTATGTGTCTTAAAAAATATGATGCATGATTTTTTTGGAAATTTTCCTTTTTTTTTAAAATCCCTTTTTTTTTTGATTTTTTTTTTATGAGCACATAAGCACGTAAGCACGAAAATTCCGACAGTTAGGGACATTATTCCGACAGTCAAAATTTTGACTTTCTCCGAGGCGGCCAAAACAACATGAAAACTGTGCAAAAATCAACACACACACAAAAAATGATTTTCAAAGCCGGGACGGAAGCTTGACCCTCAAAAGCTTTTTTTTTTTTTTGAAAACGGTGATACCGGTACGTGGGATTGTTAGACCACAATTTATCCCCGACTCGTGTTAGGAGGCGATAACGGGAAATTTAGTGGTTTCCACCAATATACCGAATACCATTTTTTATTAAAAAGCTTAGTCCCCAGCGGAGTCGCCACTGTGATGATGTGTGCCATTTCGCGGGAAAAATTCGATTTTTGCGTTTCTTTGAAAAACCAAATAAAATCGGAAAAAAACGGAGTCGCCACGCCATTTTAATTTTGAGGGCCAAAACTTTGAAAAAAGCCCGAGATCAGAGATTTAGGTTCGGAGGTCATGTTACGCGTCGGGAAGGACGTTAGTGTGCACCCGACGCGCCTCGTAAAACGAGTCTTCCAAGCTGAAAATCATTTGTGTGTGTGCGTGTGTGTTTTGGCCAAAATAAGTTGAAACTCAGAAAAGTAAAAATTGGGATATCTTTTTAAGACTTTAAACTGATCCCATGATTTTTTGGAAGATTTTTGGATTGAGATTTGGTACTCAAAAGACCTTTTGAAGTTGAGAGCCATTTCTGCCAGAATGAAAAAGGCAGTGGACCTTTGATTTTGAAAGGGATTCAAGGGTCTTAAAACTTCATAATCTGGATAAACTCAGAGAATGAAAGTTGTTCTAGACACCTTAAATAAAGTTTGTGCGAAGGAATTTTCCATTTTGGAGAAGATTTGAGGGGTAAAAACCTTCTGGAAACCTCAGATATGAGATCTGGATTCCCAGAAGCTGATGAACTAGCCTCTGAAAGAAAATTTGAAAAGAGGAGTTTTACTCACCCAAAAAATAAGGTAAAAATATGTCTGGAAATCTCTGGATGTTGGCTACAAAAAGTATTTTGTAGTCAACACCAAATTCCAAGTTCATCTGTGTGCAAAAATTAAGACCATGGACTGAGGTCTGAGAAAATTGCTACTGGACAGCAACTTCTTCAAGAAAGAAAATATGATTTTAAGGGGGGTTTTGCATCCATGCTTGTCCCCATTTCCCTAGGTTTTGGTTAGTGATCACTAGACATTTTAGTGGTGAATCAACTATACCAAACCATCCTTGGGGTACATTAGGACTAAGCATTTCATTTGCTTGGGGAGGGGGATTTTACCCTTTGAAATCAAGATTTAGTGCTTGAAAATGGTTTTTTAGGGTTTTGAAAGTGCATTTTTGCAAGTAAGCAAGAAAAGCTTTGAAAATAATGTTGATCTTTGTAGAAGATCATCCATGGAGATGGTCTTCCATGGTGATCTTCTTAGATCTAGAGAAAGAAGATGAAAGAACTACATTTTGTAGTTTGAAGATGCATGCATGGATGAGATTTAGGGTTAGGAAGAGGAGGGTTTACCAATCTTCCTTGTGTTCTTGAGTGTTTGGCTTGAGTGTATGAGTGTTTAGGGCTTGATTATGAGAGTGAGTGGATGAGTATGAATTGGGAAAGATTGGAGAGAAAAAGGTGACAATTCTTGTGAATTCTCACTGTTTTCTCTCTATATTTCGCCAGAGGTTCGGTGCAATTGTGTTCTCTTCCTCATTTTTGTGACTGGAGGGCTCAATTTATAGCCCTCTGAAAATAGCAAACTCATCCGCGCGGATGGATCCAGTAGGCGTGCACTGTTCATTAAATGCAGCTCCAGCTTTGGAAAAGAAGAATAATCTTTTTCAAAATTCAAATTAGGCAGCCAGTTTTTTGTTTCCAGCCATTGCCATTTTTGGTTTTCTTCTTTTGTTTTTCTTTTTGAGATTCTTTTTAAGGTTTAACCTTAAATAACAATGCCCATTTTACCCTCACTTTGTTAGAAATGTTAGGATAGTTAGGAATTGTTAGAAATGTTATAACTTTCGTTAATTTTCTAACGAAAATTCTAACAAGCTCAAATTGGAGCACTTACAAAGCTGCATCTTATAAAGTGCTCACCGCCAAGAAGGTTGCCCGATTCATAAAAGAACAGATCTTCTGCCGCTATGGGGTCCCGAACGAGATTATTTCCGACAATGGCACTCATTTCGAGGGAGAAACTGATCGATTGCTCACTGAATACAGAGTCAAGCGCCACAAATCTTCACCGTACAGGCCACAGACAAACGGCGCTGTTGAAGCTGCCAATAAGAACTTGGAAAGGATCATAAAGAAGATGGCCGAGCGAGGACGAGATTGGCCAGAAAAGTTGCACTTAGCATTGTGGGGCTATCGCACTTCGATCCGAACTGCCACGGGTGCAACCCCATATGCTCTGACTTACGGAATGGAGGCCGTCATGCCCATTGAGTTAGAAATTCCTTCCCTCAGGGTCTTACTCGAAAATGAGGTGAACGAGATCGAATGGCTCCAAAGTCGATATAATGAGTTGGCTCTGCTAGATGAACGCAGACTAAAAGCCATGGAGCATAACAGGGCATACCAGAGAAGAATGGCCCGTGCCTTCGATAAGAAAGTGAAACCCAGGGATATCAAAGTCGGTGATCTGGTTCTTAAAATGAAGCCCTCAAATCAAAGCAGTGCGTTGGGCAAGTGGGCACCCATTTGGGTCGGACCGTTCCTGGTAAAGAAAGTATTCTCCGGAGGAGCTATGCAGCTGTCAGACTTGAATGGCAACCCATTTCTGCACCCCGTCAACGGCGACAAGTTGCGGAGGTATTTTGTATGATCGAGTCTTTCCCCCTCTAAAAAATAAAAATAAAAATATATATATAAAAAAAATGAATAAATAAAGGCGCAACAAAATTGTCCCAGATGAGACTGAAAACCTCTCAAAAGGCAGTCCATGCAAAAATAAGGGACGCGCCCGGTGCTAAAGAATATACCCAACTAGAACGAAAACCCAAAAGAGGGCGGTCTAGGTAAAAAACAGGGTTGCACCACTTCCCCCCTTCTATCTTCCCCTTTCTTAAACACTAAAGTCATTTGAGTCGAACTACGGAGACCTGAGCCCCTTAGTTCTCTTACAAAAGGGGAACGTAGGCAACCACTTGTGGTTCGGTCTAAAATTGCTGCAAAAATCCCTCTTTTTACCAAAATGCGTTTTGATTACAGTCCCAAGGCTTTTCAAAGGATCATTTTGAGTTAATATTCTTTTTGATGAGTTCAAGCACGGCCTACTTTTTGACTCAAAAAGACTGTTGCGAATAAAAGAAAACATTGATAACATCTATTCTGTCTGCATTAAGTAATCAAAGGGTACTCAGTTTTCATACAGATAATTCCTACTCTCAAGACATAAAGCAAAAGAGTCTCAAAACTCTCGAAGTAAAAGAAAATGTGTGTCTAGATACTCGTCCCCGCTCCCGAATTTGCTCCTCTATCCTTCCTCTTTCTCGGTCCCCGGGAGGTCTTTGGCTTAGGAATGTCAAACAAGTCGGTTTGAGCCCGTCCCAATTCAGGAATAACTCGCGCTGGCGGTTCAATCAGACCAGTCTCTCTCAAGGCAGCCCTAGCAATCCTCGCTTGCCGCAACGCCTCTCTGCGAGCTCTCATCTCTGGATCATTCCTTAAAGCAGCTCTCCGGATCTCTTGCCTCTCATAATCGTCAGCAGCATTGCCGGTGACATTGTCTGGGTTTCCTCGTGCCTCTATATCTCTGAGATTTCTGGGACAGAGTCTGCTCCCAAGTATTCCCGGCGGCGAGTCTCTATAGCTAACTGCACAGAACCCTGATGCTCCTCATACCAATCCAGATACTCTGTGGTCAGAAATGTAAATCCTCTAGACTGCCGAAGGAGCACACGAGTGGGAAGAAAGCCCTCCAGAAAAGATCTGCTGAAAAACTGTATAGCCTGGGGCTCGGTCATGGACATCGGAACAGTATCAGTCACCAGTCTCTCCCTCAAGGCTCGTATGATCTGCTGAGGATACCTATACTGTCTGCTCACCAATGATGGGACACAGAAAGAGGATACATGCAAACCAGGCAACCGGACTACTACTGATCCATCCTGAATATCTCTCATGGTCTGTATATTCCAAGCAGGAATCCAAAAGCTCAGATCAGTGGTCGTGTACCGTGACAACCTCATATGCCAACTATCAACAACATCGTCCCTCATCAACCGCGTAAGGTCGTGCGACATACTAAGGCAGCCAACTGCAGCCTATAAATAAGACCCTCCCCCTCATTGAAATGGATCCCAATTCTAGCCTACTGTTACACTGCCAAAATAGCAGTGTAACGAGCGTCCCAAGCACAAAACCTCTCTCTCCTACCTTCCAACCCACTAATCCCTCTCATCCAAACCCAATTCTCTACCTACACCAATTGGAACCCTTGGATCAGAGCTGTGAGATCTACAACGAAGAATTGAAGGATTCTATATCTGACTAGATATAGAATTCGTGGAATCAACAAGGGTAACAATTCCCTAACCCTTTCTCTCTCTCTCTCATTTAATTCCTTGCAATTTTATAATTCTATTTTGTTTGGATTCAGTAATCAGATCCTAGCTATCTGAATTACTGAATCCCAATCGCAATCTCTCTGTTTAACTTGCATAGATTGTGTAATCGAGCTCATATTGATTGATTTGGTTGAATTTGGTGTTTGAGCCCCCAAGGGGGTGTGGATCTACCCATATCCACACTCCCTGGGTCGATTTGATGTTGTTTATGTTTTTCGTTCATAATTCAGTTTGTTAATTAGATCTGTATAGCTTACATTAATTTACGAGTTCATATTGTGAGGTTTCTAAGGCTCATATGTGTCACGCGACACCTTCGTCCCAAAGTGATCCTGTGTCACGCGACACATGTGGTCACTGGTACGATGTGTCATGCGATACACGTGACCCATCTGCGAGTGACTCTTTTCGTTTGTAATCTGTTCTAGTTTGTTTGTATCAGGGATGTGGCCTCCCTAAATAATGGGCTCACAATATGTAATTTCTCGTTTCATAATTAATAAGATGCATTTTATCACATTTCGTTTATTATCGATATTTGCACACACTTTGGATTTACTTGGATGTGTTTGATTGAAAGACTCGTCTATGGACGAGGCGTGTTGGGTGAACTCTCGGTTCTTCCCAACACGTAACCTGACCCCCGAACTCATGTTTTCTCTCTAAAACAAAGGTTTTCAATGTTTCCTCTTAAAACGGCGTGGCGACTCCTTATATATTTATATATATATATATTTTTCGGCGAGCGCGCATTCAGCAAGCTATTATGAATGCAACAACATGCCAAGTAAGATGCAATACATAACAAGGTGCATATAACACATTGGAAAAGCCGTAAACACCGTATGTTACCTTGGTTTACCTTTTTTTTCCTGTCTGAACATAAGACCCGTTTTTCAGGGAACCATATAAGATACTAGCAACTCTGTAAGGCTTTTGGCTCAATACAGATGCTATAACCCCGGTCTGTGGCCACAGAAGGGGACAATCACAGGTATAACATAGTCTGATCACATTAGGTCACACTTTCCATAATTGATCGTATTCCGCTATACCCCTAAACATCAGCTGATTAACACAAGTTCAAGAACATAATAGTTACTTGAATTAAAATCCACCAAAGGAATAAGAAATATAACAACATGGTAAATCATACTCATGTTCAAATCAATACCGTAGTGTAACATACATTTCATACACTATTTATATCACAAACCATGGATATGAACTCAAGTAAGGCTACAATGCATCATAAACCATCCCTACATGATCAATATGCAACAATACATAACTTCTATAAATGTCCGAGATCAATTTACCAATTTGGAGTCACTTTGGTGAAGTTACCAAACAAGGCTGCCAAGCATTTTTCGAACAATATTTAAACTACTTCCACCATTCCATTTTGACCAATTAAGACATCATGGTGTAGCTAAGTTGTTCTACTTTAATTATATTTAAAGCTCCGTTTGTTTCGGGGAAAATAACTTTCGGAAAATGATTTCCTGGAAATGTTTTTCGGAAAAGGAAA
The DNA here is from genome assembly GCA_022495995.1 of Adenophora triphylla var. japonica. Lineage (NCBI taxonomy): Eukaryota > Viridiplantae > Streptophyta > Magnoliopsida > Asterales > Campanulaceae > Adenophora > Adenophora triphylla. The sequence goes on along the minus strand of JAFEMH010000307.1, from coordinate 328,068 downwards.
ACGTTTTCCGAAAAATGAGGAAGATGTTTTCCTGGAAAACAACTTCCTTAGGAAAATGGGGAAAACGTTTTCCGGAAAATGAAGATGTTTTTCGGAAAATTATTATTATTATTATTATTATTATTATTATTATTATTATTATTATTATTATTATTATTATTATTATTATTATTATTATTATTATTATTATTATTATTATTATTATTATTATTATTATTATTATTATTATTATTATTATTATTATTATTATTATTATTATTATTATTATTATTATTATTATTATTATTATTATTATTATTATTATTATTATTTTTTTTTTTTTTATTAATATTATTATTATTTACTATTATTTTATTATTATTATTTATTATTATTATTATTATTATTATTATTTTATTATTATTTTATTTTTATTATTATTATTATTTTATTATCATTTTATTATTATTTTTTATTATTATTATTATTATTTTATTATTATTATTAATATTATTATTATTATTATTATTATTATTATTATTAAAATATTATCCATTCACTTTTTTTACATCATTTTCCAGAAAACAACTTCCTTAGGAAAAATTCGGAAAACGTTTTCCTTAGAAACGGCGGAAAATGTTTTCCGAAAACCATTTTCTCCATTTTCCGGAAAACTACCAAACACCGAAAAATGGGGAAAACATTTTCCGGAAAACAAACATGTTTCGGGGAAAATGGGGAAAACGTTTTCCGAAAAATTGCCAAACACCGGAAAATGGGAAAAACGTTTTCCGGAAAACGTTTTCCTCCCATTTTCCTGGAAACAAACGGGGCCTAAATAGGGTTCAATTATGTTATAGGTTGAATAGGTTTCTACAGCTTGCAAAATGGTTCAGTGTTGACAGGGCATGGCACGACTCGTGCCCTATGGCACGACTTGTGCCACTTCAGCCCCAAATCAATCAGCAAGGTTGGCCAAGTTTTTCACGAGTCGTTTCCACGAATGGGCCATGGGCACGACTCGTGCCACGGCCAAAATCAGACATCAGCAACAGTACTTCAGCAACAGCCCCAAAACCAATTTACTTTGTTTTGAGAACATAAAAAGGTTACTAACTTCACCAAAACTCATACCAACCATTCCAATCAAAATAAGATAGACCTAAACCACTTACTGCTTAGTTATTTTACCCATTACACTACCACATTTCATGTTTAACATTCTTACTTCAACTTAAACCATACCCTTTTCCTCCTTATCAAGTTCCATGAACAACAACACCACATTTAGGTCATTAACCAATTTTTCAACTCTAACAAAGTGTTCTAAAATATCAAACAATAATTATAATAACACAATATCAACATTAAACATTTCATGAGCAAGTTTTGAAGGGAAGTCATAATAACTCACTTAATAATACGAGATGAAATAACTATTTTTCCGGCTTGATGCGCTCCCCTCGTCGCTCCGAACAAGAATATGGAAACGGATCGTAAAACGAAAAGGGATTGAATTTGTTATGTTTTTTGGAAGGGAAGGTTTTAGGGATGGATTTCCATGGAGGATTTTGGGGAGGTTAAAGAAGAGAATGATGGAATGAGGAGTATGGCCTCCTTTGACTAACTTAAAGGAAATCTATCCACTTTGTTCACTTAAGTCCCCCAAGGTCTAAAGAAATGCAACTAACACCTCAACTTCTATTCTTTATACAAAACACCTCAACCACTTATAACATTTTATTTATTTTCAATTATTATAACTTCACCCCAACACTTTATCTTATTTTCAATTAAACCCTAAAGCTTTAAAGTTATTTCATAACCATCCTAACTTTACATAAACAATCAAAGACATAAAATGAGCACATAAAGTCAACAAATAGCATAAAATGCATATAATGGGATGCTAAAATGGTGCCTAGGATTAGGGTCGTTACACATACTTCCCCTTAAAGAAAATTTGCCCCGAATTTTAAAAGGACTTACTTGCACGCTCAAACAACCAAGGGTATTTTTCTCTCATTTCCGACTCTAGCTCCCACGTTGCTTCTTCAATGGTATGATTCTTCCATAGGATCTTCACTACCAGAATGCTCTTAGTTCTCAATTCCTTAACTTGAAACTCCAAGACTCTCAACGGTTCCTCAACATATGACATATCCGCTTGAATCTCATCGGGAGGAGAACTCAAAATATGGGAGGGATCATGACAATATTTTCTCAACATAGAAACATGAAACACGTCATGAAGCAATGAAAAGAATGGAGGAAACGCTAATCGGTAAGCCAATTCCCCAATCTTTTCTAAAATCTCAAATGGACCAACAAATCTCGGAGCCAATTTACCCTTATTACCAAATCTTTTAATTCCCGTCCTCGGGGAGACCTTCAAAAACACGAAGTCACCAACTTGAAAAGATAAGTCTCGTCTTCTATTGTCGGCGTAGCTTTTCTGTCTACTCTGAGCTGTCTTCAATCTATCGCGGATCACCTTGATTTTCTCTGTTGAATCTCTAACCAAATTTGGACCCCAAAGCCTCGCTTCACCAACCTCATCCCAACACATAGGAGATCTACACTTCCTACCATACAACGCCTCATACGGAGCCATCTCAATGCTAGACTGGTAACTGTTGTTGTAAGCAAACTCAACTAACGGTAGATGATCTTCCCAAGACAATTGAAAATCCATCACACAAGCCCGAAACATATCCTCAAGTATCTGAATGGTTCTCTCAGACTGACAGACGGTTTGAGGATGGAACGCCGTACTAAAACATAGTTTAGAACCCAAAGCTTCATGCAATGCTCTCCAAAATCTCGAAGTGAATCTCGGATCTCGATCTGAAACAATGCTAATGGGAACCCCATGAAGTCTAACAATCTCTTTTATATACAACTGAGCTAACCTCTCCAACAAAAATTTAGTTGACAAAAATGAGCCGATTTCGTCAATCTATCCACGATAACCCAAATAGCATCCATCTTCTTCGCGGTAAGAGGCAAACCCGTTACAAAATCCATTGAAATCCCTTCCCATTTCCACTCCGGAATGTCTAACGGTTGAAGTAGCCCCGCCGGTCTCTGATGCTCGGCCTTGATTTGTTGACAAGTTAAACACTTAGACACATAATCCGCAATCTCTCTTTTCATCCCACTCCACCAATAACCTCGCTTCAAATCTTGGTACATCTTCGTACTACCCGGATGAATAGCAAACTTGGATTTATGGCCATCCTCTAACACACGCCTCTTGATCTCCGGTGATGAAGGAACACAAATTCTGCCTTGAAAAGTTAAAATTCCATCTCTATTCAACGCGAACTCCCCGGCTTTCCCATCTTGCACTTGGCCCAAAATTTTCTTTAACTCCGGATCACTTTGTTGAGCTTCCATTAAATCCCCATACAAGGTAGGAACTGCTCGCACATTCGCAAATATTATTTCACTCTTCAACTCTCGGGAACTCAAAGTTGACACATAAGCCTTTCGGCTAATCGCATCCGCAACAACATTTGCCTTCCCCGGATGATATGAAATCACACAATCAAAATCCTTCAAGAACTCTAACCATCTTCTTTGCCGGTTATTCAACTCCTTTTAAGTAAACAAATACTTCAAACTCTTATGGTCGGTGAAAATCTCAAATCTTGCCCCATAAAGGTAATGTTTCCATTTATGCAACGCAAACACAATCGCAGCCAATTCCATGTCATGAGTAGGGCAATTCTGTTCTGCCGGTGATAACTTCCTAGAGGCATACGCAATCACCTTCCCCTTTTGCATTAGCACACATCCCAACCCTGCCTTCGAGGCGTCACTGTAAATGAAAAAATTCTCGCAACCATCTGGAAGAGTAAGAACAGGAGCTGATGTCAACCTTTTCTTCAACTCATTAAAACTTGCTTCACATTTGGAATCCCATACAAAAGATACATCTTTCCGAGTCAATCTAGTTAACGGAGTTGCAATTCGAGAAAAACCCTCAATGAACCTTCGATAATACCCCGCCAAACCAAGAAAGCTACGAACCTCAGTCACAGTTGAATGTTTCTTCCAATTGACTACGGCTTCGATTTTTGAAGGATCCACGGAAATCCCCGAACTTGGCACTACATGTCCCAAGAAAGAGATCTGCTCAAGCCAAAACTCGCACTTGCTGAACTTGGAGAACAACTGCTTCTCACGAAGAACTGATAAGACAATCCTCAAATGCTTTTCATGCTCTTCTCGGGATTTAGAGTAAACAAGGATGTCGTCTATGAAAACCACTACAAAGCTGTCAAGATACGGCTTAAAGATACGGTTCATCATATCCATGAATACGGCCGGAGCATTAGTCAACCCGAAAGGCATCACCACGAACTCATAGTGACCATATCTCATTCTGAAGGCTGTCTTTGAAATGTCATCTGATCTAATCTTCAACTGATGATATCCACTTCTCAAATCAAGTTTAGAATAGATCACGGAACCTTGAAGTTGGTCAAACAAGTCATCTATATGCGGAAGAGGGTATTTATTCTTTATGGTTGCTTGGTTCAACAAACGATAGTTGATACATAATCTCAAGGTGCCATCCTTCTTCTGAACAAATAAAACCGGTGCTCCCCACGGTGACACACTTGGACGAATAAAACCCCGGTCTAGCAATTCTTGCAACTGAGTCTTCAACTCTTTTAACTCAGCCGGAGCCATTCTATAGGGTGCTTTAGAAATAGGTGCGCTACCGGGTACTAGGTCAATACAAAACTCTACCTCACGATCCGGAGGCATAGAGTACTCACTTGAAAACACATCACTAAATTCATTAACTATCGGAACATGAGCTAACTCAGGGGATTTCTTACTAGAATCTACCACATAAGCCAAGTACCCCGCACACCCCTTAGATAGCATTTTTCTAGCCTTTAAAGCAGAAATAACATGTATACCGAACATAGATTTGTCCGCATCAAATACAAAAGTAGGCATATCAGGCATAGCAAATGAGACTCGTTTCCTACGACAGTCTACCAAAGCATGACAATGACTCAACCAATCCATCCCAAGAATCACATCAAAGTCACGGATTGGTAACTCTACCAAATCCACTGGCAATACATGCCCACATATAGTCACATCACAACCATGATAGACCAAAGAAGATGCGAGGCACTCTCCCATAGGAGTAGACATAGTTTCAGGCAATTTATGCAATGCAAATGCAAAATGAGATGACACAAAAGAATGGAAATACCCGAGATCTATAAGGATGCGGGCCTTAACTCCTGAGACAGGGACTATACCTCTAATGATGGCATTAGGATCGACCTCCCCTCTACCCAAGGAAAACACTCGCCCTTGCACTCTATCCTTGGGTTTCCCTTCGCTATCTCTCTTCACACCACCACCTTGTCCCCCTTGTCCGCTACCCGAAGCTTGCTTTCGTTGCCACTTAGGACAATTCTTCCTGAAATGGCCTGCTGCCCCACACTCTAAACATTTTCCTTGTTTACTCCAACACCTATCCTCCGAATGTCCTATCTTCTTGCAAAATCCACACATCATCCCAAACTGACCTGAAGTCGGATGAGTTATCGAAGCTGCCACATTTCCTCCTCTGCCTGCCCCCGAGGCTGATGACCTTTGCTGCCCTCTATTCTGACCAAAACCCTGACCTTGGAATCTATGCTTACTTCCACTTTCAGATTTACCTCGATGCTCTTCAATATCATTCTCAATCCGGTATGCCATATTCATGGCCGCTTGGTAGTTGATGAAGTCATGCATCAATAACTGCTTCCTGAACTCCAACCTTAACCCTTTCACGAACCGGTAGACCCGTCTCTCCTCTTCCGGCACCAAATGAGGACAATATCGGGCTAACTCTATAAACTTTGTAGAGTACTGTGCTACGATCATTGTCCCTTGCTCCAATTTTAATAACTCGACCTCCTTCTTGTCCCTTGTAACCACCGGAATGAAATGATCCCGGAACTTGCCTGTGAAGTTCTCCCACGTCTGCGGTGTATGGTCCCGATCCCAGCCATCCTTCACTACTTGCCACCAATGTTCAGCAGGTCCTTCCAACTTGAAGACATCGCATCTCACTTTTTCATCATCCGGGCTCTCCATTGCTGCGAAAATCTTATTCATAGCTTCAAGCCATCTCTCCGCCTTCAACGGATCTGGATCCCCATTGAAGCTCGGGGGTGCCATCTTCACAAATTTCTCTAGTCCGTGCCCTTGCCTACCTTCCGGTTGCTGTTGAACCCTACCTTGATTCTCCATATATTGTAGAAATACTCGAAACATGTCCATCATTTCTGCATTCGGATTGCCAACATTGCCCAAAGCCCGCTGCTGATCGTCATCATTCCCCACCATTAGAACAAACTCCTGCATTAAACACTCGGTGTCAGTTATCACACACTCTCCCTTAAGCTAGACATCTACCCATGAACTCTAAACCGAGCTCTGATACCAACTGTGGAGACCCCGACCCGGAACCTAACACGTGTCCCGAGTGGAAGCGTCCCCATTCTACTCAAAACTACCTAAATTTTTAAAACTTGACTTAACTTGCACACTTAAACATCCTTAACATAACCATTATAAACTAACTCCATTCATCTCCACTTGGAGGAAGAGTTGAACGACTTTGAAAGTAAGAACCTGTTTTAGTTACAAAAGATTTCGGATATAACGTTGAAACCAAGTTTTTATATACACAAACTCCATAAAGGAGTTATACCAAAATACAACTTTCAACGCCAACCTATACATACCCCGACAATCCCAAAAAACAACTTCCAAACTCCTTTCCGTCCTTACTGGGCTGGTCCGCCTGTCTCGGGATCTAAAAACATTAAAGGGAGAGGGGTGAGAATAAATCTCAGCAAGCTATTATGAATGCAGCAATATGCCAAGTAAGATGCTACACATAACAAGGTGCATATAACACATTGGATCGTAAACACCGTACGTTACCTTAGTTTACCTTTTTTTTCGTCTGAACCATAAGTCGTACAATATTGGGAGATAAAACTCCACTCATTTGTGAACTGGTTAGGCATATTCACTTCTTATAAGACCCGTTTTTCAGGGAACCATATAAGTTACTAGCAACCCTGTAATGCTTTTAGCTCAATACAGATGTTATAACCCCAGTCTATGGCCACAGAAGGGGACAATCAAGGTATAACGTAATTCGATCACATTAGGTCACACTTTTCATAATTGTTCGTATTCCGATATACCCCTAAACATCAACTGATTAACACAAGTTCAAGCACATAATAGTTACTTGAATTAAAATCCACCAAAGGAATAAGAAATATAACAACATGGTAAATCATACTCAAGTTCAAATCAATACAGTAGTGTAACATACATTTCATACACTATTTATATCACAAACCATGGATATGAACTCAAGTAAGGCTACAATGCATCATAAACCAGCCCTACATGATCAATATGTAACAATACATAACTTCTATAAATGTCCGAAATCAATTTACCAAGTTGGAGTCACTTTGGTGAAGTTGCCAAACAAGGCTGCCAAGCATTTTCCGAACAATATTTAAACTACTTCCACCATTCCATTTTGACCAATTAAGACATCATGGTGTAGCTAAGTTGTTCTACTTTAATTATAGTTAAAGAGGGTTCAATTATGTTCTAGGTTGAATAGGTTTCTACAGCTTGGAAAATGGTTCAGTGCTGACAGGGCATGGCACGACTCATGCCCTATGGCACGACTCGTGCCACTTCAGCCCCAAATCAATCATCAAGGTTGGCCAAGTTTTTCACGAGTCATTTCCATGAATGGGCCATGGGAATGACTCGTGCCAAGGGGCACGACTCGTGCCACGGCCAAAATCAGACATCAGCAACAGGACTTCAGCAACAGCCCCAAAACCAAATAACCAAAACCAATTTACTCTGTTTTGAGAACATAAAAAGGTTACTAACTTCACCAAAACTCATACCAACCATTCCAATCAAAATAAGATAGACCTAAACCACTTACTGCTTAGTTATTTTACCCATTACACTACCACATTTCATGTTTAACATTCTTACTTCAACTTAAACCATACCCTTTTCCTCCTTATCAAGTTCCATGAACAACAACACCACATTTAGGTCATTAACCAATTTTTCAACTCCAACAAAGTGTTCTAAAATATCAAACAATAATTATAATAACACAATATCAACATCAAACATTTCATGAGCAAGTTTTGAAGGGAAGTCATAATAACTCACTTAATAATACGAGATGAAATAACTATTTTTCCGGCTTGATGCGCTCCCCTCGTCGCCCCGAACAAGAATGTGCAAACGGATCGTAAAACGAAAAGGGATTGAATTTGTTATGATTTTTGGAAGGGAAGGTTTTAGGGATGGATTTCCATGGAGGATTTTGGGGAGGTTAAAGAAGAGAATGATGGAATGAGGAGTATGGCCTCCTTTGACTAACTTAAAGGAAATCTATCCACTTTGTTCACTTAAGTCCCCCAAGGTCTAAAGAAATGCAACTAACACCTCAACTTCTATTCTTTATACAAAACACCTCAACCACTTATAACATTTTATTTATTTTCAATTATTATAACTTCACCCCAACACTTTATCTTATTTCCAATTAAACCCTAAAGCTTTAAAGTTATTTCATAACCATCCTAACTTTACATAAACAATCAAAGACATAAAATGAGCACATAAAGTCAACAAATAGCATAAAATGCATATAATGGGATGCTAAAATGGAGCCTAGGATTAGGTTCGTTACATATTACCAACACCAAAATTATAATAAACACAACATAATAACGAACTTACGAAAGTCTTGGCATGTCAACCAAAATTCTTCCATTAAAAAGGATATAGTCCACGACAATGACGACAAATGGTGAAGAAAATAGAAAAAATATGTTATAAAGGAGGTGAGTGAGGAGGATCGGAAGTACGATTAACAAATAACCAAAAGAAGCTCTTCCCCTGTCATAAGTCCTTCCTATCTTTAATCCCTCACATGTGGATCAGCAGAGAGAATAGGGAGAGCCCATAGTAGTTCCTTGGTTACATCTCAAAAGAAGACATTTTCAGTTTAGTATAGCACATTTTGACCTTGGATCTATTAAACATCTTTTTGCCTTTTGGATTACTAAAATAAATTTCTTTAATTATTATCATATTTTCAAGCAAAACTATATGTATTCCGAAAATAAAATAATGCATTTTTGTATATGAAAAGTTGAATTAGGATAATCAATACATAAGAAGCCGAAAAGTTGATAATGTATAAATTTATTAGCGTTTTTAAATAAAAACATTAAACATCTTTTTGCCTTTTGGATTACTAAAATAAATTTCTTTAATTATTATCATATTTCCAAGCAAAACTATATGTATTCCGAAAATAAAATAATGCATTTTTGTATATGAAAAGTTGAATTAGGATAATCAATACATAAGAAGCCGAAAAGTTGATAATATATCAATTTATTAGCGTTTTTAAATGCATAGCCTACCTAGTCTATACTTCTATTATATATATAAGAGTATATGTCTATTAGGTATTAACATATTGTTCAAGAATATTGTTCTCTATATATGTACTTCTTATACCTCTCATATCTTCTTTCTATAGAGTACTTCTCTTTATATTTGTTTCTTATACTACTCATATCTTGTATAGAGTACTTTATCACATACCTAGATATATCACCTTTTACTATCAACTAAGTAGCGGAAGCCGAAATGTCATAGGCAATGAATGATCAAGATGACGTGGAAGCCTTAGAATCAAAATAAAACTTGAAGAGGATGAGGTGTCATTCCTAGAATGAGTTTCGCCAACTTTAATATACTATAGTATAGATTTCTTAAATGACATTTATATTGAATCATAGAGTATTAGTAATAGGTTATGGCGTTATGTCATGAATTAATTGCAGCACTACAACCCAATTTTGATGGCAGTTGGTTGCAAATTAGGATGTTTTAGAAAGCACTCGATCCGTTCTTAAAAAAAATGAATTTGTTTTTGATAAAAATAAATTTGAAAATTTTTCTAGCATTTATTTCATTGTGAAAATCTAGGGTAAAACTAACGAGCCTTCCTAGCCGCGTCCAGCCTCCCTCATTCCTTTTCGCTTTCAAATAAATCTAACCTAATGGGGCGGTCCCTATTTGATCTATTTCAACTAGCTTGCCCTCACTGGTACTTATTTTTCATAGTGATTTAAAAAATGTATTTTTAAATGTGTGGTGACATTTTTGTAAATAAGTGAAACTTCGTTTGCGTTGAGTTCATGGCTAATATACCTTCTGTATATAAAGCTCAAATGGTTCTGGATTTAAATTAACAAGTATATTTGAACAAGATCATGACCAACACAGTTTCTTAATATCAAGCTCAAATGATATGGATAAAATGTTAAATTCTTCTATATATAAATTAACAAGCATATTTTTATAGCCAAAATCTTGCAAAAAACTAATTTTTTCGTAACATAAGAAAAAAACTAGTTTTAAAGCATTAAGTTTAATTAATAAGAGTGATGAACTGTTCTGAAAACTAATTTTTTATAACATTTTGAATAAAACTAATTTTCCACAAGAATTACTCATTTTTATAAGACTATAACCAACAAACCTTATTAATATCGACATTAAAATTTTCTAGATATCAATATTAAAATCTTCTACATATGAATTAAAAATCACATTTGAACAATGTCATGGCAAACAAACCTTCTAGATATCAATGTTAAATGTTTCTAGATATTCAGAACTTTTGAAATTGATATTCAGAAGATTTGTAAATAAGTGAAATTTCGTGTGCACTGTAACTATAACCAACGAACCTTCTGAATATCATTGTCAATTGATCCTGAATATACAGAACCTTTGAGATTGAAATCCAGAATCTTTGATATTTATATTTAGAAGGTTTGTTGGAGAAGGAAATATCGAGGCTTACAAAAGTCACATGGTTTTGTCCTATGATTATGGATTTAAAAACACTAAAAGACATTTTTTGAAACCCTTAAATGACGGACCTTTGAAGTTTGTATAAGTGAAGTATTAAAAAATGGTAAGTGGTATTATTTGATACAACTAGATGTGGTGTTAGAGTGGTCCATTTCGTGTGTTGAAGAGTGCTCCACTACCGTAACTTGAAATTGTATCGATCCGTCACCGATTTACACCGATTTGGACCTTGGTTATATATAGAAACACATTCTTCTCTAATTTGTTAGAATAGTGACAAATTAACAAGCTTTTTATCTTCTAATTGTTAAAAAAAAATTAAAAAAAAAACCATCCATCCCTTGTAAAATTTGACTTTTATCATTTTGGGCTTCCCATATAAGATTTCACTTTTATAAAATGACAAAGAATTTTTACTATTTCTCTCACTCATTCTCTGTTCTACTTTATTTTTATACTCACAACACAAATCAGCTTACTATTTCCTACCCCACCTTCTCTCTCCTATCTCACTTTTCATATTCACAACAGTTACACCACTCACATTTTTTTAATTCTCGTGTAAAACCCATTTGTGAAATCTTATATGGGACAGAGGGAGTATAGTTTATTAACTATACATTCTTCTCCAACAACCTAATCTTGCACTCTACATTCTTTGTTTCCTATTCCTCTGCTGTAAGATCTATATTCTCCTATTGTTATTAGGATTGTACATAAATAGCACTTATGGTTTTGTATATATAGGGGAACAATATGTCAATAATATTTGCAAAGTTCTTTCATAGGTTTTATTTGTTCTATATGGTATCAGACAAATAAAGATCCAATTGTTCTTCCCTCCTCATCTCTCATGGCTGCCGAAAACACCTTGATTCTGAATTCTGCAGAACCAAACAAACCACTTATCTATGTCTCTCTCTCTCTCATATTCTCAAGCTAACCCCAACCAATTTCATAGCTTGGAAGATACAACTTGAGGCCACACTTTTAGGTCTTGATCTTTTTCAATACCTTGATGGATCTCTCCATGCACCCTCAAAAGTGAGGGTGGAGGAAGATTTGTGCTTAACTCTCCCTTAAGCACAAATCTTCCTCCACCCTCACTTTCCCTGCCACCATCGCATATGCTGCCAAAAATCCTGCCCGTACTTCTCAACCTAAACCATACACAACCACACCAACTTCATCCCAAAAACCTACTGCCTTACCCAATTCCTCTGCCCAAAATTTTCGGCCTCCAGCCCCATACAATGGAAAGTGTCAATGGTGTCGAGTTAGCGGACATTATCTTTCTCAATGCCCTTCCTTTCGCCAAGCTTACCCTACTGCCACCTTCCCTACACCCAACCCTTTCAACAAATAGCCTTACAACCCTCGCCAACCCAACCGTGGCTCATCTCCTTCCCAACCCCGTGCCTACTCCACAACCACCACAACCCCTACCACCCCCGGATGGCTCTTTGATAGTGGGGCCACTCACCATGTGACCAACGACCTCAACAATCTTGCTCTTCACTCTCCATATGATGGTACCGAGGAGCTCCTAATTGGTGATGGTTCGGGGCTTCCAATCTCAAATATTGGTTCGACCTCTTTTCTCACTTCTTCTACTACTTTAAATCTTTCTAATGTCCTTCATGTTTCAACTGTGTCTCACAATATTATTTCCATCTCTCAATTTTGTCTCGACAATAATGTCTCCATCACCTTCTCACTTAATTCTTTTGTTGTGAAGGACCTTCATTCGGGGACCACTCTTATCCAAGGCAAATCTGAGTATGGTATCTTCGAATGGCATCCAATCCCTCCGGCTGTTCACGCCTCAACTTCGCCGTCCATCATCAACTGGCATCATAGTTTAACCCTTCTATACCTATTTTACGTCATCTTAGTTCTTCGTTTCAGTTGGATATTCCTAGGACATCTACCTTTAATTGTAACGCATGTGATTGTAACAAGAGTCACAAGCTACCTTTTAATGAAAATTCTATTTCTTCCAATGGTCCCCTTGATGTTGTCTATAGTGACGTTTGGACATATCCACTTTTATCCTATGATGGCTATAAGTATTATATCATTTTTGTCGATCATTACTCTAAATATACTTGGCTTTATCCTCTTAAACACAAGAATGATGCAACTAAGGCATTCACAAACTTTAAAACTCTTGTTGAAAGATACTTCCAACGTCCTCTTCTTACAATTTTTAGTGATAATGGGGGTGAATATCTTGGGCTTCGCCCACTTCTCATATCCCTAGGGATCACTCATATTAATTCTCCCCCACACACTCCTGAACACAATGGATACTCCGAGCGATGTCACCGTCACATTGTTGAAATCGGTCTTTCTCTTCTAACTCATTCTCACATGCCACAAAAATTCTGGCCTCTTTCTCTTGTCACGGCTTGCTATCTCATAAATCGCATACCTACTCCTACGTTGAAACTCCAATTGCCAGTCTTTAAGCTTTTTGGCCATCATCCCAATTATCTCAAGCTTCGCAGTTTTGGATGTCTCTGTTACCCTTGGCTTCGTCCATACACCACCAACAAACTTGACCCCAAATCCTCCCCTTGTGTCATTGTCGGCTACTCACCAACCCAAAGTGCTTATTATTGCCTTAATCCTCACTCCAACAAAATCTTTGTGTCGAGACATGTGAAATTCGTAGAACACAATTTTCCTTTCTCTTCTATCGGTTCACCTTCCTCCCAACACGATTCTTCCGATGCATGGTGCAACTCTCATCTCCCTATCTTCCCCACTATCCAAATACAGACACCTCACCCTCCAGTACCCCCACCCTCTGTACCTCCCTCACCAACACCTTCATCACCTACTCCCTCTTCCTTAGCTTCAAACTCCCTGTCCCCATTGCCTTCTGCCGAATTCCACACAATCCCAAACCCAAACTCAGTCCTCTGCCGAAACCACTATTCCCCAATCCTCTACCGTACAGATTCCACCTCCACCTAATCGCCCTCACACTAGGCTTCAGGATGGAATTTGAAAACCCATTGACAAACTGAATCTTCATGTTTCCCTTCCCAACCCCTCCCTTGAACCAACTACTTACACACAAGTCCTCAAAATTTCTGTGTGGCGTGATGCTATGCAAACTGAGTTTGATGCGTTACAAAAGAATCATACTTGGGATCTTGTTCCACCTTCCCCATTGCAGAAACCCATTGGCTGTAAGTGGATTTTTCGAACAAAATACAACTCCGATGGGTCCATTGATTGGTATAAAGCTCGTCTTGTTGCAAAGGGTTTTCATCAACGTCCGAGAATTGATTACTCTGAAACATTCAGTCCGGTTGTCAAACCTGTCACTATTCGGACCATTCTATCTCTTGCTGTCACAAAAGGATGGTCTCTTCGACAAGTTGATATTAACAACGCTTTTCTTCAAGGTTCTCTTCATGAAGATGTTTACATGCTACAACCTCCTGGCTTTGTAAGTACATCTTCACCAACTCATGTTTGTAAGCTTCGTCAAGCTTTGTATGGTCTTAAACAAGCCCCACGGGCATGGTACAATGAACTCAGAAGTTACCTTCTATCCTTGGGTTTTAAGAATTCTGTTTCGGATGCATCCTTGTTCACCCTAATTCAACCTCTTGGTGTGATTCATTTACTTGTTTATGTGGATGACATAATCATAACGGGCTCTAATGATTCTCTTCTCAATACCTTCATCTCCACTTTTGCTTCACGGTTTTCTCTAAAGGATCTTGGTAACCTCTCATACTTCTTGGGTGTTGAAGTGCTTCCACATTCTGATGGCCTCTTTCTGAGCCAACACAAATACATCCAAGATCTTTTAACCCGCACCAATATGACGGATGCTAGACCAGTTCCCACTCCCATGGTTCCTGACTCTAACCTCTTGGCTCACTCTGGTACACCCTTGGAAAATCTTACTGAGTTTCGAACCATAGTTGGTACACTGTAGTACCTCTCCTTGACTCATTTTTATCTATCGTTTGCGGTTAACAGGCTCTCCCAGTTTATGCACAAGCCGACTGACATCCATTGGGGTGCACTCAAACGAGTGCTACGTTATCTTGCTGGCACTAGCTCACATGGTCTTCTTCTTCGTCGCAAGTCTCCTTCTACTTTACACGCCTTTACGGACACTGATTGGGCAGGCGATAAGATGGACTATGTATCCACTACAGGCTATCTTGTTTATCTTGGCTCTAACTTAATCTCATGGAGTTCTCGCAAACAACGAACACTTGCTAGGTCCTCCACTGAGGCCGAATATAGGGCCGTCGCTGCCACTACTGCCGAAGTTCTATGGGTCCAAAATCTGCTTCGTGAGCTCCATGTTCCATTCTCCGCTGCACCTGTTATTTATTGTGACAACATGGGCGCAACTTATGTGGCATGCAACAAATCCGAAATTTCATTCAAGAATGAATCACTTGGCGCTTGATTATCACTTTGTTCGCGAACAAGTTCAAGCTCAACACTTGAGAGTTACTCACATTTCGGGAAGTGACCAACTTGCGGATGCTCTTACCAAGCCACTTGCTCGTGCTCGTTATACTGATTTGGTATCCACGATTGGTCTCTCTTCTCGGTCGTCCATCTTGAGGGGGCATATTAGAGAGAATCCTACACAATCTCATTCTCCTCCAACAACCTAATCTTGCACTCTACATTCTTTGTTTCCTATTCTTCCTTGTTTCCTATTCCTCTGCTGTAAGATCTATATTCTCCTATTGTTATTAGGATTGTACATAAATAGCTCTTATGGTTTTGTATATATAGGGGAACAATATGTCAATAAAATTTGAGAAGTTCTTTCATAGGTTTTATTTGTTCTATAATGGCTAGTGACTTATAGCTGATAGTTGATGACTTATTAATTGATAGTTGATGAATTTAATATATAATACTCGTTTTGAATTTTTAAGAAAAAACTATTATTTACAAATAAATATAAATGTTTGATACAAAGCTAAAAGAAATAATTTAAAATCATAATAATTACAAATTTACATTTATATATTAAAATCAAATTTATTGGTTTGTTCAAATTTTTGATCGAACATGGTTGTCTTCCTATTCTCCACTCCTCTCCAACGTAATTCAGTCAAATGTCTCAAATTTATTGGTTTGTTCAAATTTTTGATTATTATTTTTAAATATAGTTCTATAATAGCTAAAAAAATATATTTATTTTACTAAAATAACAAATAAAATTACCAAATTTTTTTTTTCATTCTTTTAGATAAAGACTAATTTTGATTTTTTTTTTCACAAAAAGTTTGTTACAAGGGTGCCGAGAAAACAATTACAGAAATTGTAAATAAAATACAATTAAATAAACTGAAAATACAAAGAAAAAGTTGTTGATGAAGATGCACGAGCCCAATGAAATTCACTGTCTCCTTAAGACATATTCGACCCCTCATCGAGTGTGCTTGAGTTTGCTTGGGTCGCTTGTCTCCCAGGATAGAACGTGCGGACCGGGGGCACTTTGCACTTAAAGTTCCCGGTGAGCTGAATCGAGCTTGGACTAGATCACCTCTTGATGTTACAATGCAAGCTAGGAGGCCAAAGAAATAAATAAAAGATGCACCAAGAGAATATGGAGGAGGATTTCAGAAGATAGTTGTTTTTCTCTGCTGTGTTTTCTCTCTAGTGTTCCAAAAGTTCTCTATCTATTGTTGTTGACAAACAACAATATATACATGTCCAAAAACCAAGATCAAAACTGAATTATATGGTTTAATTCAGTAATAAACAACATTATTACGAATTTAATCAACCATTAATCCGAAAATATTAGCCATAATGATTTTCGTTTCAGTTTTCCACATTTAATACTTGGCTGTTACACATCTGCTCAGGAACTGCTCGGCCGAGTCATGTGCCTTGCTCTGCCGAGCAAGGCTGTCCAGAAACTTTTGCCAGGATCTGCTCGGCCGAGCAAGACATATGCCTCGGCCGAGCATGACTTTCCAGAAACTTTGTCATTCTGCCATGCTATGCTCGGGCGAGTCAATCACTCTGCTCGGCCGAGCATATCAGTCAAAGTCAAAACCATTTTTGATTTACAAAATCAAAATTTATTAGCAAAATGTGGACCACATACTTTGAGCATTCATATTTTATTCATCCAAAACTCATTTTGGACAAATAAATATTTGATTTCTTGTTCACATGGAGTAGAACACAAACACATTCACAATTAAGTAATTTGACAAAATTACCCTTGAGGAAATAATCCATTAATTTTCTTCAAAACACACTAGTTTTCCAACAAAGTTTAGAGATAATTCGATTGAGCACATTTGACAAGAATTCGGCGATGATAATTAAATATGTAATTTTCATTTCATTTCATGTATTGTAATTTTATTTACAACATGTATTTGTAGTAAATTAAGTTTATCTCAAGTTTAATTTCAATGTTGGACGATATTTTTAATTAAATAGTAATTTTTGTGTGCAATAATTATAATTTAATGGTTAAATATATTTTTATTAATCTATTACAAAATTAGAAAAATAATAATATTGAGTACTGATAATATATAATAAAATAAATAAAGATTAATTTAACGAGATATTGTGAGTTGGTTGGGTTGGGTTGCTGATGGATGATAAAAAAAATAGGTTGATTATAAATATAAATTGAGTAAATGGAAGAGAGATAAATAATATTTAATTGTTGGATTGGTTGCTGAGACCATTTACAATCGTTTCAACACCCTCATTTTTTCAACACCCTTTAAAATACGACACATCAGCTTCTCTCTCCTCCACCTAATTATTCAACACCTCATTCAATTTTTAACCCCTACAATGGTTTCAACACCCATATTTTTTCAACACTATTCCAACTCATCATCTTATATCCACCACTTTTATTTTATTTTATATTTTTTATTTTTATGATTTGTAAAATAATAATAATTATTATTATTTATAATTAAAAAATTACTTCATATTTAATTAATTTTTTTAATTGCAATTAAATAAATACAAAAAATAACGATAATTATTATTAAAAAAAACTTCATACTTAATTAAAAGTAATACATCATTGGAAATACTTCATACATAATTTATTTTATTTTATTTTATATTTTTTATTATTCAATATAATTAATTTATATTGAAAAAATAGTTTTTTTTCTGTATCCAAATCAAATGAAACAAGACTCTATTTGTAGATTAAAAAAATTATGAATTTTAGTGTAAAAAAAGTTTTTTTTTATATATAAGATAATTGTCTTTGAAGAATTCGGATGATTTAAATCAAAAAAAAAATTCAGTGCCCAATCATATAGCGACACGTGGCATCTCAGGAAAAAAGAAAAAAAAAAGGCAAAACTTCAGCGTCAATACGCGCCTCTTCGGAAGGTGTGATTCACGCGCCTTTTCCGGCCCAATGGGGTGGTGACACGTGGCAAAAAGGGGACCCAATTTTTTTTTCAATACCTATTAAAAAAATTCAACAAAAACAAAAAATTTTAACAGTTAAAAAAAATTCAACTCACAATTGAAAGGGTTTCAACAGTTGAAAACATTTTTCAACACCCTTTTTTTTTTTGCCATTGTAAATGGACAGTCTAACTATTGATGGTTTTATTAGGTTTTGTTAACCAATACTTTCACGTCTCACACACTCAATTAACTAATCTAGAGGGGGGGGGGGGGATTTTACCTAATAATCACTCCCACTCCCACTCCCACTCCCACTCCCACTCCCACTCCCAAAAGTTAACAAGACCCCAAACTTGAGCAATTAATTGTTTTACTGTCAAATTCCCACTAAATTTGTCAAAGTGGCCATCATTATCTCCTTAACAACCCCTCCCTTATGAACCTACTAATTCTAACTTTAATCAACAGATTAACTTATGACTTTACTATTAAAATATCGTGAAAATGGGTTTCTTTTTCTTTATCAAAAGTTTAAAAATGAATGTTGTTTTTTAATATCTATATTGTACACTTATGATAATTACTAGCTACCAAATACCACTTAACGTGATAAATTTTGCATTTTTTTTTCCTCAAAGTAATCTTAGTACAGTTTTATAATGATAGAAACAATATAATAAAAGAAAAGCAAAGCAAAGCACATTTCTTAAAAAATAATTGATAAAATGACTACGATATTGGTTTTTGAACAGATGATGATGAAGTATATTTAGTTAAATTTTAATTAATCTAAAAAAAAGTTATTTGTGTTTTACTAATCACCTAATATTTTGCGTCATAAAGACGTAAACTTGAGATGAAGAAAGCTTCCAATCAATCACAAGGTTGTTTGTATAATTGTAGTAATCGCAAAATCTGGACTTATTTTAGCATAAAGTACTTTGTGTAAAGCAAAAGAAACTATAATAAACAATCACTTCTTTCCTAATATTCCTCCCCTACCAAAATAAATATTTTATTTTTATTTATTTTTTTTTTATAAAATTTGGAAGTAACTCTTGTGAAAAAACTAGTTTTTTTTCAAAAGGTTATAAAAAACTGAGTTGGTCTTATAAAAAAATAGTTTTTTCTTAAAATAAGAAAAAACGTGTTTTCAAAATAAACGGTGGCAATTTTGTAATTACTGGCAACCATGTTCAAAATAAACGGTGGCATTTTCGTAATTAATGGTTCCCCCGTTTATGCCAGCTCGTTTAACAAACGCCGGTGCGATAAAGTGCCGAGCATATGTAACAAAGTGCCGGGCCGAAAAGTGTGCAGTTTAACAAAGTGCCGGTGTAACCGGCACTTTGTTAAACCGAAACCGGCACTTTTTACACGGGCACTTTTAAATACATAAACCGGCACTCTTCACACCGGCACTCGTTACACTAACACCGGCACTTTGTTACACTAATATTTTTGCCGGCTCTCAAAAACACAAGCACCGGCATTCAAAAAAACATGGACCGGCATTCAAAATCACGTACACTGGCACTCAAATACACAGACACTGGCACTCAAAAAACACTGATAATCATTTTTGCTGGCATTCAAAAAATATGGACTGGCATTTCAAAAACATGTACTGGCATTCATAAAAATGTGGACTGGCATTCAAAATCAGTAATCATTATTGGTGGCATTCAAAAAAACATGAACGGGCATTCATGAAAACGTGTACTGGCATCCAAAATCAATTAGACTGGCATTCCAAAATCAAACTATCCTCAAATTCCCAAACAAAAAACCAAATCATCTCAATTGAATTGGAATTGGAATTGATCTCTCCGACCTTCGGCATTCGGCCTTCAAAATCAATTAGACCGTCAATTAGACCTTCGGCCTTCAAAATCAATTGGAGAAGATTTACAGTAGGTTGGTCCGGCAATGGAGGTTGATCTCTCCTCGGTTATTTGGCAATTCCATTGAAGCTGTTAACCCGGAAGTTGAAGAACAATTTCATCTCTGTTTGAATTGGAAATTGAAGCCGATTTGAAGCTGATCTGGAGAACTGTTGAACTGAGCGTGATTTGAAACCCTCGTCCGCCATTGTTGTTGCAGATTTCACGATTGAGGAGAGAGTTGGCCGAGGAAGAAGACGGTCTCGCCATTTTCCGCCTAGTGAGAGAAGATGCTGCGTTTAGTGAGAGAAAGTGAGAGAGAGAGAATGAGCCGTAAATATAAGTAAATATAAAACACGTTTTTTGTTAAGTTAACAAAAAACGCATTTTTTACAAGTTTTTGGCTAAAAAACTAGTTTTTAAAATTGTTCATCACTCTTATTAGTTAGACTTGATGCTTTAAAACTAGTTTTTTTCTTATGTTACAAAAAAATTAGTTTTTTACAAGATTTTGACAAAATTTGGTAGCAATAATACATAAATATTTTTATTATCCATTAATTTATATTTTTACAAATATATAATGAATATTGAAAAAAGAAATGGTACGAAATCATTTAGGGAAAAGGCTATGTAAAACATAGTAGATGATTAAATTTTAATCAATAATTTTAAGCAAGTTGATCATCTTCATAAAATTCAAAAACTTATTATTGATCCAAGAATACAATTATTATCTGAACGGTATAAATCGAATACGATCATGGGTCATAAATCGGGCAAGGCACAAAGAATTGGGCCCAAAGTAAAATATAAACAAGTCTCAAATACGACATAAATAATAGGTTTTCCTACCTATCTATGCTAATCATGTCTCCTCGTCATTTCCCATCATGTCGATCTAAACATAGTAGATCGAATATAATGACTAAGGCAGCAAGGAAGAAACATGCCGATCAAGGCATCCTCATATGCCGACCAAGGCATTATCAAAGGTTGACCAGCGCCTTCTCGGTCATCATCAAGACAGGGGTAATGAGCTTCCCTACCCTTGGTCACCTCCTTACTCGGCATTTACACATGTCGACCAACATCTTATGCCGAGTAGAAAGTCTCATAGGTATACGTATAGAAGGTTTATATAATCCTACTACAACTAGGATTGTGGGGAATTATAATCCAACTAGGATTAAAATCTTTCTCTCATATAACTTTCTATCCAAGTAAGGACTCTATATACTACACCTATAAATACAAGTCATAATTCACACAATTCTGGTACGTTTTACACACGCATTCTCTTGACCCTAAACTCTTGTCAATTGATTTGCTCTCTACAATACACAAATACTTACTCTCACGTCGGAGGGCATTCACCGGTGAAGCTCTGGCTTAGTTTACGTGTTTGTTCATCTTTTTCAGGCTATTCAAACATCCATGATACAACCTACCGCTGGATTTGGGCTGATACGAACATTTTTGGCATCATCAGCTTGGGTCCATTGCCCAAAAACGATCGTATCCTTTGAATAGCTTGAAAAATTCTGCGCCGTTCTTATAATCCTAATGGAAGAAGGTCACACTGCTAGTATTACTCCTGATCAGGAGAATCCTGCTATGGAAGAGACTCATGGTATTGCTGAAACTATTATTCCCCTTGCCAATGGGGGACTGGCACCTCCTCCACCGCAATGATGGATTGCCACCACTAGGAATGAACCTGCGTTCTAGTGGACAGCCAGTAACTGAAGTGATGCTAAATCCTCCCCGTCGACGACGACGAGGAAGACCTGCTGGTAGTCAGACGGGGATGAATGCCGACCAGGGGGGCACAGGATATATCTCCCCCACATATTTATCGCAGAACTCTTCTACATCGCCAGATGGACACCCTGCAACGCATTTATGAAACACAAAATGCCTTAGTGCATTTAGACACAGGGCACTCCCTAACTGAATTCATAAGACCTACGAGGACTGGAAATTCCCTTGGGGGGAAAGTCGTTTTGATAGGCGTGGTAGTCGGGGGAATAGAGAAAATCTTCCCCCTGGCCAAAATCCCCCTCATCACGATATTGTTGGTAGATCCAAACAAAACCCCATCCAAGATGTCCCTCCTCGTCATAAAGCTCCAGGACATGGAAACACACGAAACAATGAAGATTTGAGAAATCAACTGAACAATCAAAGGGACCAGAAGGTTAATTCGGCGGACTTAAAAGCAAGGATCAGTCAAGCTAGGCAAAAAAAACCCTCATCATCGTAATCCCTTTCCTCGGCATAGGAGTCCTGCTAGACCTAGGAGTCCTCGACATAGGGGCTCTCCTCATCGCAGAACTTCTCCCCGTCCAGAGATGGCTCCAGGAGGGACAGAACCCCTCCTCGTCATTTCAGGCCATCAAATGGCAGATCGCCATCTGGACACAGGGATAATCATCAATAACATGAGGAACAAAGCCGAATAAATGGGCGCAGATAAAAAGAAAGAACCCATCGTAGTTCTCACTTTAGCTCGGGAATCGATGCAAGGGATATTCTTCTCTTGAAAAAGAGAATTGACGAAATAGAAATGGGGAGGAAGGAAGTGGATGATGATGATACCAGTACCACTCATCCTTTCTCCCATCGGATTAATGATCTACCTCCCAATCTGGCTCTCAAGATCCCCAGTTTTGAAAAATATGCAGGAACCACAGACGCACGAGACCATGTGCAAAGTTTTGAATCCACCATGGCCCTCTTCACCAAGTTAGATGATATTCTCTGCAATGCTTTTGCGAGTACTTTCTCCGGAACAGTCCTGTCCTAGTTCTATGAACAAAAGAAGGGAAGCATTGACAGTTGGAAAATTATGAGGAGGAGGTTCCTGGATCATTTTGCAACAGCTAGAAAAAGAAAGAAAAGACAGACAGACCTTGTCACCATCAAGCAAGGTAAAATTGAAACCACACTAAGTTATTACAATCGGTTCAGATACATGGCTGACCATGTAAAGGAAAGCCTAACTGAAATGAGAGGTGATTGTTTGCTTCAACTCCAGACTAAGATCCAGACAATTAATCTATGAACTTTCTGCCAGGGAGCCCAAGTCAAAATCTGATTTATATAACGTGGCTTACGCCATAGCTATTGCAGAAGAGAAAAATAAAAAGAGGTCTGAAAAACCGGAAGCAGATGCAATCGACACCAACCAGGCTTCCAACGGGAGTAATTACAAGGGAAAGAATAGGACTCGAGCTACTGAAAAAGTTGAGGTCTTCACCCCACTCACTAAACATATCACGGAAATCATTCAATAGGTGAACCTATCAGATCCCCGACCACTTAGCGATAGAACAAAACATGCCCGTGACAGCTCCAAGTATTGTTCCTTCCACAGGGACCACGGACATGACACGGAGAATGGCATCTCCCTTAAGAGAATGATCCAGAGATGGGTAGATGAAGGGAAACTTGCCCGCTGCCGCTATGTTATGCGGAAGGATAACAAGCGGAGAAGAGATGACGAGGATAAAGACGATGAAAGGGAAGACAGGCCTCCTAGGGAAAAACTCCATGTCATAAGGGAGGAGACTGTCTCCAACAAGAAATTGAAATACCAGATACATGAGCTCAGCAAAGTCTACCATATCCCCACCTGGATCCATAAAGAGGAGGAAGTCATCAGTTTCTCCCAAAATGAGCTAGTTGGAAGTCGCGCGGCTCGTAAACAACCCTTGGTAATCAAAGGAAGGGTTGACAACTGTGAATCGGAGAGGCTTCTCATAGACTCGGGGGGCCCCAGGGATATTCTATACTACTCTACCTTTTAGAAGATGAATCTGATAGATAGCATGCTCAATTCATACTCTGGAAGGTTAGAAGGCTTCACCAATCATAAAGTAAGCGCCATGGGGACGATTGGCCTATACTGGAGGTCGGGGAGCATCCCTTCCGAGCAGAGGCCACAGTAACATTCGTGGTCATGGACCTGGCAAGTGACTACCATGCCATCCTAGGCATTCTAAGTCAAGGCACACTCGGGTTGGTCGCCTCCCTCCCCCACCAGGGAGTTAAGTTTCCCACTTGCGTGGGAATCGGATGCGTGAGGGCGACCCCTAAAGACTTCTTGGAACATGTGATGAGAACCAGAAAAACTGCTAGAAAGATGAAGGTAGACACGCCAGAGGAAAATGTAAAAATCTCTAAGTCTGTAAATACTACCAGCACTAGTTCTAGGCTTCATCTGATTTTTGAAGCTGGAGATGAGGAACACATAATACTGGACATTTAAGAAGATAACAATGATAACACAGTTCTGTCCATCCCGGATATAGCCTCTCATCTCGTCAGCGGCCAGAACTCGGGGGGCAACCCTGACTTGAGACAAGGAGAGCTGCAAGATGTAGATGAACTGGTGGAAATGGAGGACCTTTACATAGATGATGATGATGATGAGGGTAAAAGACTTAGAGAAATAATTATTGAAACATTGCAGTTCCGGGACGGTCCAGAAATAGAGCCCGTGGACGAATTGCAAGAAATTATACTCAACCCCAACTATCTAGAGCAAAGAATAAAAATCGAAGGGCAACTCTCCCCAAAAAAAGGAAGGAGATCATCACCCTACTGAAAAATAACCTAGATGTCTTTGCCTATAAGGTCGAGGATATGAGAGGAATAAAAGAAGAGGTGGTTGTCCACAAGCTGGAAGTCGACCCGTCTGCTAAACCTATCAAGCAGACAAGGAGAATTTTTGCAAACGATAAAGAAGATGCAATCAAGGAGGAAGTGCAGAAACTGCTAAGTGCTGGAATTATCAGGGAAACAACTTATCATGTTTGGTTGGCCAATGTTGTGATGGTCAAGAAACAAAACAAGAAGTGGCAAATGTGTGTGGATTTCACAGATCTCAACAAAGCCTGCCCGAAAGACAGTTATCCTCTCCCCATAATTGATAAGCTGGTAGACTCCATTGCCGGACATAGGACTCTCAGCTTCCTAGATGCCTACTCTGGTTATCACCAGATAAAAATGGCTTAGCAATATATTGAGAAGACAGCCTTGCAAGCTGCTGGAGGAATTTATTGCTATACCATGATTCCCTTCGGGCTCAAAAACGCTGGCGCAACCTACCAATGCATGGTAAACAAAGTATTTGGGGAGCAGATAAACTGTAACATGGAAGCCTACATCGATGACATGGTCATTAAAACTAGGAATGGCAGTCATGCCCCAGACCTAGAAGAAACCTTTGGCAACCTAAGGGCAAACAACATGAAATTGAACCCAAGTAAAAGTGTGTTCGGGGTGACGGACGAAAAGTTCCTAGGTTTTATGGTGTCACAAAGAGGGATCGAGGAAAATCCAGAGAAAATCAAAGCCTTGATCGACATGAAAGAGCCTACCAACATCAAGGAAATTCAAAGGCTAAACGGAAGAATAGCAGCCATTGGTAGGTTTATTGCACACTACCATTCTTCAAAGCGCTGAAGGGGACCAACAGCTTCTCCTGGACATCTGAATGCTCAGAATCATTCAAACAGTTGAAGGAGTACTTGGGATCCCCTCCTTTGCTAAGCAGCCCTGTCATAGGAGAAATGTTATAGGTCTTCCTAGCAGCTACTGACCACACTATAGCTGCGGTACTAGTCCGGAATAAAGGAAGCCCTCAGGAACCCATCTACTATGTTAGCAAGGCTTTATCAGATGTGGAAAGTAGATACTTCAACGCCGAAAAAATGGCTTACGCCTTGGTCATAGCCGCAAGGAAGCTACGAGCATACTTTTCCGCACACCCCATAACTGTGTATACTAACACGTCCCTCAAGAAAATCATGCATAAGTTGGATTGCTCAGGACGTCTCCTTAACTGGTCTATCGAACTCACTGAGTTTGACATCAGATACCAGCCTAGTAAGACACTCCTAGCAAGCCTCTGGTCGATTTCATTGTTGAAACCGCCTTCACGGGTGAGCACGATCCCACCTCCCATAAGCGCAAAAAAACTGCGGGGGAAGAATTGACCATCGAGCTTCCACCTAACTACTGAGTCGTATACACAAATGGGTCAGCTAGGAAGGAAAGAAGTGGAGCAGGATTTGTACTAGCAAGTCCCGATGGGGAACACACCATCCAGGACATAATCAGATTCAAGTTTTCTGCTTCCAACAGTCAAGCGGAGTACGAGGCTTTGATATTTGGCATAGAGTTGGCATCCTTCTATAGAGCAACAAAAATCGCAGCCTTTTGTGACTCCCAGCTCATAGTCAAACAGATAAAAGGAGAATACAACACTCAGCACCCCGTACTTACGAAATATAAAGATCTTGTCCTAGACATAACGAAAAAGCTAGAATTTTTCGAGATAAGTCAGATAGGCCGAGAAGATAACCAAGTGGCAGATGTTCTATCTAAACTGGCAACTATTGATGTGGCAGATCCTGATTCTAACCCACTCATAGTCTTTGCCGAAAAACCTGCCTACGGAAGACTACGAGTAATGCTCTTAGACGGGAAGGAGAAGTGCTGGATAGATGAATACATGAACTTCATTGAAAAGGACCAACTACCTGATGACGAAGCACGTACTAGGCTAATCAAGAAAAAATAATTAAGGTTCACAGTGTCGAACGGGATACTTTACAAAAGATCATTCACAAAGCCCCTGCTGAGATGTGTCCACCCCAAAGAAACAAAAAATATCTTGGCAGAAGTCCACGAAGGCATCTGTGGCGGTCACCCGGGGGCCAGAACCTTAGAAGATAAAATCATCATGCTAGGTTATTACTGGCCAAACCTGAGAGATGACGCTAAAGCCTACGTAAGAAAGTGTGACAAGTGTCAGAGATATGCTGACATTCCCAGGCTCCCATCAGTGGAGCATACACTTATAATCCCTACTTGGTCATTCGACATGTGGGTAATCGACATCATCGGACCCTTCCCCCCCCCCCCCGCCCGAGGCAATTGTAAGTACGTGATCATGGCAGTCGATAGGGCATTTACACGAAATGAGCTGGCTCGGCTCGTAAAAGCTCGAGTTCGAGTGGGCTCGAGGTGAACTCGAGCTCGAACGGATTTTCAAGCTCATTTTTTTAGGCGGCTCGTTTTCGGCTTGTATGTTCGATGAACTCTGACCGAGATCGACTCGTTTGAGCTCGGCTCATAAATCTCGTTAAAATCTCGAATGAATTTTGTTCGCGAATGACTTGTTTAGTCTCGTTTAGGCTCGAGATCGATTACAAATCGAATTATTGCTCGATAAAGCTCGTTTGATTTCAGATTTTTACAAAAAATAAGTCCAAGCTCGAGCTCGGCTCGTTAATACTCGAGTTCGAAAAGCTCGCGAAAAGCTCGCGAAAAGCTCGAAACTCGATTCGAGAAAAGCTCGAGCTCGATAACTTTAATACGAGCTCGAGCTCGAAACTTCAAAGCTCGACTCAGCTCGGATCGTTTACAGCCCTAAAAGTCGACTACTTCTCCAATTGGATAGAAGCAAAAGCCTTAGCCAAAATCACAGAAGAAGATGCAATCAACTTCGTCCACGACTTCATCTGGTGTCGCTTTGAGGTTCCACACACCATCATCTCAGATCATGGTCTCCAGTTTTCCAAGGCTTTTACAGCGGAACTCAACATACTAGGAGTCAGACACATCAAGTCATCGGTGAGCAGACCTCAATGCAATGGACAAGCGAAAGCAGCCAACAAGCTGGTGCTAACAGCCCTAACTAAAAACCTAGAAGGAAGTGATGGTAGATGGTTGGACGAACTTCCCTTGGCTTTGTGGGCAGTTCGCACAATCACCCGGGGGTCAATTGGGAAAACCCCATTCGCACTAACCTTTGGGTCTGAGGTTATGGAACCAGCTGAGATGGCTATCCCCACAACAAGAAATTAAAACTACAATGAACAAATCAACAGGTTCAATAGGTTACTAGACCTAGACATATTAGATGAGAAAAGACTAGCTGCGCAGATGAGGATAGTGAATTACAAGCAAAGGACTAAAGTCTACCATGACAAAATGGTCAACAAAAGAGTATTCCAAGTCGAGGACTGGATACTTAGAAAGATTGAAGCTATAGGCAGAAAGGGAGAATAGAACAAGCTCTCCCCAAATTGGGAAGACCCCTGCATCATCACTCAAGTCATTAGAGAAGGGACCTACAGGATAAAGACCCCAAATGGGCAAGAGCTGAAACATTTGTGGCATTCTGATTATCTAAGGAAATACTATCACTGTTTTTAGCTTGTTTTTGATTAATTAGATTAGTCTCCGTTAGTTTTTTCCTTATTTTCAAGTAGAATAGGATTGCAGTTTGATGTAATCAGTTTCAGTCACAGAAATTTAGTTTTCATCGACAAGGCAATGACTAGCACGACAAGCACAAAGAAAGACGAGTAGCCTACTCCTCACAATACATAAGTTATGTCAAACGACCTTCCTCGGCATAAGGGACAAAGTCCCAAAAATTATCTAAGTGTTAAGCCGAATGACCCTCCTCGGCTTAAAGGGATAAATTCCCAAAAACCACATAAGTTATGTCGAACGACCTTCCTCGGCATAAGGTACAAAGTCCCAAAAATTATCTAAGTGTTAAGTCGAATGACCCTCCTCGGTTTAAAGGAATAAATTTCCAAAAACTACATAAGTTATGTCGAATGACCTTCCTCGGCATAAGGGACAAAGTCCCAAAAATTATCTAAGTGTTAACCCGAATGACCCTCCTCGGCTTAAAGGGATAAATTCTCAAAAACTACCTAACTGTTATATCGAACGACCTTCCTCGGCATAAGGGACAAAGTCCCAAAAAACTACCTAAGTGTCAAGCCGTACGACCCTCCTCGGCTTAAAGGGATAAATTCTCAAAAACTACCTAAGTGTTATGTCGAACGACTTTCTCAGCATAAGGGACAAAGTCCCAAAAAAACTACCTAAGTGTTAAGCCGAACGACCCTCCTCGGCTTAAAAAGGACAAATTATCAAAAATTAACTAAGTGTTTGGCCGAATGGCCCTCCTCGGCCTGAAGGAACCCTCCTCGACCTGAATGAACTAATTCCTTAACTACAAATGTCGAATGACCCTACTCGACATATAGAAGTTGGATACTTAGACAAATATACAATAAGTGTTCAACAAACATTCAACATACAAACATTCAAAATAAAACAGTTCAAATATGCAAGCAAGAAAATAAACGAGACAATTGTAGAAGAGAATGCATTATATTGATCAGAAAACCGAGTACAAGGGAGGCCTATTCAAATGGTTACATCATCAAAACAATAAAAAAGCTATCAAGGCTGGTCCCCATCCATAAATAGATCATCCTGCTCGGCATCAACTTCTGGGATGGTGACCTACTCAGCTTGCCCTTCCTCGGCATCATCCCCCTCATCATCAGAAGCTTCCTCGTCTTGGATCTTCTCAATCAAGGCGTTTATATTTTGAGGATCAAATGGAGGGGGATCCACGTAGCTCGTCCTTCCCTGGAGTCTTGGGTGGCTATCACCTTAAGGGCATTCTCTGAATATGGTACCAAAGAATGGCCAGACCGGGCATGGTCATCATATGCTTCTTGGCAGATAAGACGTGCAAATAAACCTACATCGGCATTCAGAGTAGGGTCCACCAAGGCCCTTCTCGCTAAATGGAGATAGCCATCAGAGTACATGGTGGATGTCTTATCGGCCAAGGCCTGCTTGAAATTCAGGTTGACTTTATACAGAGAGATAGCATCAGCAATCTGAGAAGGCATGCTGGCCTCCAACTGTTTATACCGAGCATCAGCTTCCTCGGCATTTTTCCTCATCTCAGCCTGGAGCCTCTCTATCTCCTCTTGCCCGACCTTTTGCGCCTCCTCGACTTTAGCTTGCACCTCCTTGGTCGCCCTCTCAGCTCTCTCGGCTTTTGCCTTGGCCGCCTTCTACTCATCAACCTCCTTCCTCATTGACTTGAGAAGTTCCACGGCTTTGGCCAGGTCGGCCTTATTCTTCTCGGTCTGACGATCAAGTTTTTGTTCAAGCTCGTCAGCGGCTCTGCTCCTTATGGCCTCATAAGCCGTGACAGTGGAAAGCTACACAAAGAAATAAAAGTTTAGTTAGTAAAAAAGTTTACAAGTATGAAGAAGATGAGAAGGGAAAAGGAAAATGACGAGAAGGCATACCTCACTGAGGAGAAGGCCCTTTCTGTTGACCAAATGCTCCCTGCTCGGCTTAGTGTCGATGAAGTGATCGACCAGGTCCTCATCCATGGCCCAGTGGACAACCGGCCGACCTAGCCTTAGCTTTGAGCCCTTCCTGGCCAACACATCAAGGCCCTTGAAGGTTGGATAAACGGTTAACTACTTGGCCACCTCCTCGGCTTCAGCATACGTCTTGACGTGCCGAGAAGTAACTTCAGAGGAGGAGGAATCAGCGGCAATCCTTTTCGACGAAGGCTCCTCTACCATGGTTTCAACCCTTGGCCTTTTTTGACCAGGTGTTCTTTGGGCGGCATATGGCATCTCGGTTTCAATTAAACCGGCCTACACAAGAGCCTCCTCGACATCTTGGGATGCTCCCTGGGAGCCTTGGCCTCCCTCATCTTGGGCCTCTATGTGAGCACCCCAACCCGGAACCTAACGCGTGTCCCGAGCTGGAGAGGCTCAATCTAAGAAAACCATCTTAGTTTTTAAAACATTTATTTGCCTTTAAAAGAATATCACTTTTCAAACTTCCAAATTAAAATCAATTGATAATATCCCTACTTAAAGGAAATCCAACTACAACTTTAATAAACCGAAATCTGATCAATTACACAAAAACCCTGATTAACATTGTTTAACAAAAGTGTTACCATACAAATTATAAAAGTGGAATACTTAATAAATACTCCTAATAACCAACTCCTATACTTAACCTGACAAGCCCCAAAAGCAAAAGTCCACAATGATATCCCCGGCCTCACTGATTCGGGTCACCTGTCTCAAAATCTAAAACATTAAAGGGAGAGGGGTGAGAATAAATCTCAGCAAGCTATTATGAATGCAGCAATATGCCAAGTAAGATGCAACACATAGCATGGTTTCACATATCACATTATTAAAGTGGTAAACACCTTACGTTACCTCATTTTACCTTTCCCGTCTGAACAATAAGTCGTACAACGTGGGAGTAAAACTCCACTCTTTGGTGAATTGCCCCATGCACATTCACCGCTTATAGGTCTCATACCCCAGAGATCCATATAAGAAAATGGGATACATATATGACCCTTAAATTAGAGTATCATATACTATCATCGCTACTGTAAAGCTTAGCTTCATACAGAGCATTCCACCTAATCACCAAATCGCAGCAGTATGTAAGGGCTCCTTATTGCTCAATACAGTAGCCACGGCCCACTCTGTGGCCACGAGGGGAAGGGTCACGGTATGATGAACCTTCAATCACTTATAGAACAAATCAATAATTGATTGAATTCCATCATACCCACCCGAATATAAACACGTTCAAGCACATAATAGATACTTGAAATAAATCCACAAAACGGGATAACAATATAACAACATGGTAATGTATACTCATGCCAATCAATACCATAGTGCAACAACCATTATATACACTATGCATAACATCACCAATGAATATGAGTTCAATTAAGGTAACAATATAACCACATAATCCACACCGGGATACAATGAAATCAACATGCCAGATAATCCACAATTGGGATACAATGAAATCAACATGCCAGATAATCCACAATTGGGATACAATATAACAATAGGCCAAATAGTCCACCCTTGGAACGTCAAAGTATTCACATAATCAATAATTCCACAATTGGGATAACCAAGCTACAATGATACATATACATGTAACAAAATAGTGTAACCTATAGTTTTTAACATTATTCAAGCTAACTACTAAGGATATGGGAACAAGTAAAGTCACCAAATACTATAATCCAATCCTAAAAAGTCATTACCCAACCTTAAATAATCTTAATAAAAGTGCAAGACCTACTTCCCAAGTTTGGACCACTTTCCGAACAATATTTAACTACTCCCACAATTCCATTTCGACCAAATAAGACGTCATGGCCAAGCCAAGGTATCCTACTCTAACTCAGGTTAAAGAGGATCAATTCGTATCCGGGTTGATTAGGTTCTACTAATTTATATTGGGTGGGAGTCACCATTTATAAGAGGACAACAAACTGACTAAACAATTCTACTTCAAAATTCAAACCGGTTCGTGGGTCTTGGGCGATCGCCACCACTGGGCGACCGCCCAAGTGGGTTTTCAAAGGCATTATTGTTTCTGGGGTGATGGGAGGCCGCTCAAGCCCCCTACGGGCGACCGCCCAAGCCCTCCTCCAGCACAAAACTCAGATTTTTGACCCTTTTATGCCTAGGTTTCCATTCCTTCTAACCAAGCTTAATTCAAGAACACCAAAGGATACTTTAACCTTACCAAGTCCCATTCCAAACATGTAAACTCAAAACAAAGTAACCTTAGATTATTTATCACTACAAATTACACCCATTTCCAACCCTTTAGATTATCTTCATTGAACTCTAACTTCAACACATGTCATTTATCAATCATCCAACTTCCAACAAGGTTTCTAAAGCATGAAATCAACACCATAGAGCAAGGGTAACATTTAAAAAGCTCATGAACAAGTAAAAGAAGGAAATCATAACAACTCACCTTAGGGTTTTGAAATGGGAGGTTGATCTTTCTAACTTGCTTGTTTCTCCTAGATGACCCAACTTCAAAAATACCCTTAGACTTGAATTTGGTGGAGAAATGGCTTGGCTTCAAAGCTTGGTGTTGGGAGCTTCCATGGAGTTTTCTCTAAGGCTTCTATGAGTGTTTTGGAATGAATGAAGGAGAAGGGAGAAGGGAGTAAGAGGAGGTGAGGGGGGTTGGACACATGGCAAGCCTAGGGGAAAGTAAGACAATTTGGCCCCCCCATCAAATTTAAACTAAGGCTTTCACTCTTTTACATTAAAATTAACCCTTTATCTAAATAATTCATCCTACCCATTTACCTCCTTGTACTATTTATCACCTTTTCATTTTTATTATTTCCCCAAATTTCTTTATTTAATAACCAATAAATTCTCAAAAGATTCTAAATTCACTTCTCACCCAATTTATCTTAAATTAAGAATTAAAGACATAATTGGACACATAAAGCTAACATAAATATTAAAAGCATATAATTTAATATTTAAAAAATTGAGTGCCTAGGGTTGGGGTCGTTACACTCACTCCCCCTTAAAGAAAATTCGTCCCGAATTTGATTGTCACTTATCCTAAGGTTCAAATAGCAAAGGTTACCTTTCACACATTCTAACTTAATATTTTCAATTAGACTTCTCAAAGGCAAGATTCTACTATACATTCTCATAACCCGAGTACTCTAGAACTTCACTTCCCAATTAGTCTCTTCAATTCTATGATTCTTCCCCAGATTTCTAATTTCATTAATAATACGATATTACAACGCAATATCCCAAGAATACCATACAATTATTACTAACCCGAATTTTCACGACCTCAAGAAAGTACAATTAAATAAAAGTATTACAACTTATGTCACCAAATATATTACGATATTATATTTAAAACTTCAAATACTCTATAAGCTGATCCAAGTCGGTCTATACGTCAAATCATCAACCTTTTCTAAAACTTCAAATGGATTAATAACTTTGGCGCTAAATTACCTTAGGCCTTACTTCACCAACCTCACCCCAACCAATTGGAGATCGATATTTTCCTCCTGAACTACGCCACATACGATTTTATCTCAATGCTAGAATGATAACTGCTATTATACGCAAACTCGCTAAGGTTAATTAAACTTCTCAAGTTGAAAGGAAATCCGTCACACAACATAACCTATTCCTCAAGAATTTGGGTAGTCTTCAAATCTCTTCCTTTCGACTAACTAAATCCTCCAACTCTTAGGATCGGTAACAACTCTCAAAGGAAGTTTCAAAAAGATAAAGTTCCTACTTAAATAACGCAACACAAGTGCAGCTACTCCCGAGTAGAGGATAAGAAAATCTCACTTATCTAAGTTAAATTCCTCAAAGCATACGTTATCAATTTCCCATTTCGTATAAGATCATACTCTAATCTTCCTTTAATACACTTTAAAATTTCACAAAGTCCTCACATCCACCAGGTAATGTAAGGTCCTGATCTATAACTAATCTATTATCCATTCTATTAATATGATTCATCCTTATTACATCCTACACCATTTATACGTCCTTTAGAGTCAACCAAAGCAACGACCTTACAATTCTTAAGAGTTCCTTAAATTTATTCGGTAGCACTTGCCAACTCAAAGATCACGGACTCAATCCTCACAAGATCCTTGGTAACATCCGAGTTTAAGACTATAGAACCTAAAATTTGCAATCCTCTCGAGCCAACTCATACTAGCCAAACTTGCATGCAGGGACTCCTCCCAAGGAATCATTAACCCAATTCTCAAATGATCCTTCCGGAACTTTATTTAACAAAGAGATCCTCAATTCTAATTACCCTAAAGTCATCAAAATAAGGGTTTAAAATTTTGCTTATCATACTCAGAGCCA
The DNA here is from genome assembly GCA_022495995.1 of Adenophora triphylla var. japonica. Lineage (NCBI taxonomy): Eukaryota > Viridiplantae > Streptophyta > Magnoliopsida > Asterales > Campanulaceae > Adenophora > Adenophora triphylla. Next base: position 293,210 of record JAFEMH010000307.1, on the reverse strand, counting down.
ACACATGAAATATACCGACGGAAGCACATTTACCATTTACTCACAACTAGCACATAAAAATTTTGAAAAGACTTCCTATGCAAGTCTAACATATACCAATTACCCTTCACATCTTAATTCAAAATTTTCACCTTAAATACCCATATATAACAAGAATTTCACATTAAGGTTTACCTATATCAAATACCAATATAAGCAATTTAGGCATGGAAAAAGGAGACTCACTTATTATGATAGTCTACCATTATACAACAACTACTTAACCTTCCCGATCAAGTATATCTCAAAATCATAAATTAATAATTATACCAATTCAACTGGCAATACCTGCTCAGCCATAACCACATCACCATCGTGGTAAACCAAAGAAGGTTCGAGGTATTCTCTCATAAGAGCAGAATCCTCTAACAATAAAACAAAATTTCAAACAATGTATGCCACATGAAAGCAAAACGCTATGCTACACATAATGATATGAAACAGGATCTGTAAAATATGACCCCTAACTTCTGAGACAGGGAATATACCTCTAGTGACTTCTGGGGGATCCATCTCTCTTGGACCCAAAACACATACTTGACCTTGAACCTTCTCTTTTGGTTTCTCTTCCTTATCTCTTTTGATACCACCTCTTTGACCCCTTTGACCGGCACCCGAAGCTAACCTCTGACGAAATGCAGGACAATTTTTCCTGTAGTGCCCCATTTCTCCACAATTCAAGCATTTCCCTTGCTTACTCCAACACCTGTCTTCAGAGTGACCCATCTTCTTGCAATATTTACAATTCATCCCATACTGTTTGGGTATTGGCCTAGACGAAGAAGCTACCACAAGTTCCTCTCTCACACTTCCTGAAGTTAAAGCCCTTGGCTGATCTCTAATGATTTTGGATCCTTGTCCTAGATACCTTGGCTTATCTCCAATCCCACCTTCCGCTTTTCCACTATTTTCCTCAATGTTATTCTCGATCTTATAAGCTCTCTCTAAGACTGTCTGATAATTGGTGAAGCTATCAATCACTAATTTATTCCTAAACTCAATCCTCAAACCTTTTATAAACCTATGAACTCTTTTCGCTTCATACGATACCAAATGAGGGCAACTTCTAGCTAATTCCTCAAACCTGATTACATACTGATTCACCGTCATGATCCCTTGTTCTAGTCCTAAGAATTCGATCTCCTTCTTGTCCCTTGTAACCATCGAAATGAAATAATCCTCGAACTGTTTGGTGAAATTATCCCAAGTCTGGGGCGTATGATCCCGCCCCCAATTTCCTTTCAAAATCTGCCACCACTGATCAGCTGGACCTTCAATTTTGAAAACGGCATACCTAACTTTCTCTTCGTTGGGACTTCCTATAACCTCAAAAATCCTATTTATTTTTGCTAACCATTTTTCTGCCTTTAACGGATCCGGATCTCCATTATAGCTCGGTGGGTTCATCTTCACAAATTTTTCCAATCCATTACTTTGACCTTCCTCAGGTTGATTCGGAACTGATCCTCTAGTCTCCATATTATGTACAAACATCCTGAATAACTTCATCATCTCTTCATTCTGAATTCCACCTATACCCATATCTCCTTCAATTTCTAGAACCTTCCGCTGATCATCCTTGCTTCCGGCCATTAGAACGAACTCCTGCATTAAACACTCGGCGTCAATTTCCACACATTTCCCCTTAGTTTAGACATCTACCCTTGACCTCTAAACTAAGCTCTGATACCAACTGTGAGCACCCCAACCCGGAACCTAACGCGTGTCCCGAGCTGGAGAGGCTCAATCTAAGAAAACCATCTTAGTTTTTAAAACATTTATTTGCCTTTAAAAGAATACCACTTTTCAAACTTCCAAATTAAAATCAATTGATAATATCCCTACTTAAAGGAAATCCAACTACAACTTTAATAAACCGAAATCTGATCAATTACACAAAAACCCTGATTAACATTGTTTAACAAAAGTGTTTCCATACAAATTATAAAAGTGGAATACTTAATAAATACTCCTAATAACCAACTCCTATACTTAACCTGACAAGCCCCAAAAGCAAAAGTCCACAATGATATCCCCGGCCTCACTGGTTCGGGTCACCTGTCTCGAAATCTAAAACATTAAAGGGAGAGGGGTGAGAATAAATCTCAAGCTATTATGAATGCAAAGAATATGCCAAGTAAGATGCAACACATAGCATGGTTTCACATATCACATTATTAAAGCGGTAAACACCTTACGTTACCTCATTTTACCTTTCCCGTCCGAACAATAAGTCGTACAACGTGGGAGTAAAACTCCACTCTTTGGTGAATTGCCCCTACGCACATTCACCGCTTATAGGTCTCATACCCCGTAGATCCATATAAGAAAATGGGATACATATATGACCCTTAAATTAGAGTATCATATACTATCATCGCTCAGTAAAGCTTAGCTTCATACAGAGCATTCCACCTAATCACCAAATCGCAGCGGTATGTAAGGGCTCCTTATTGCTCAATACAAGTAGCTTGCCCCACTCTGTGGCCACGAGGGGAAGGGTCACCGGTATGATGAACCTTCAATCACTTATAGAACAAATCAATAATTGATTGAATTCCATCATACCCACCCGAATATAAACACGTTCAAGCACATAATAGATACTTGAAATAAATCCACAAAACGGGATAACAATATAACAACATGGTAATGTATACTCATGCCAATCAATACCATAGTGCAACAACCATTATATACACTATGCATAACATCACCAATGAATATGAGTTCAATTAAGGTAACAATATAACCACATAATCCACACCTGGATACAATGAAATTAACATGCCAGATAATCCACAATTGGGATACAATGAAATCAACATGCCAGATAATCCACAATTGGGATACAATATAACAATAGGCCAAATAGTCCACCCTTGGAACGTCAAAGTATTCACATAATCAATAATTCCACAATTGGGATAACCAAGCTACAATGATACATATACATGTAACAAAATAGTGTAACCTATAGTTTTTAACATTATTCAAGCTAACTACTAAGGATATGGGAACAAGTAAAGTCACCAAATACTATAATCCAATCCTACGAAGTCATTACCCAACCTTAAATAATCTTAATAAAAGTGCAAGACCTACTTCCCAAGTTTGGACCACTTTCCGAACAATATTTAACTACTCCCACAATTCCATTTCGACCAAATAAGACGTCATGGCCAAGCCAAGGTATCCTACTCTAACTCAGGTTAAAGAGGATCAATTCGTATCCGGGTTGATTAGGTTCTACTAATTTATATTGGGTGGGAGTCACCATTTATAAGAGGACAACAAACTGACTAAACAATTCTACTTCAAAATTCAAAACTGGTTCAGGGGTCTTGGGCGACCGCCCTCACCACTTGGGCGACCGCCCAAGTGGGTTTTCAAAGGCATTATTGTTTCTGGGGTGATGGGCGGCCGCTCAAGCCCCCATGGGCGACCGCCCAAGCCCTCCTCCAGCACAAAACTCAGATTTTTGACCCTTTTATGCCTAGGTTTCCATTCCTTCTAACCAAGCTTAATTCAAGAACACCAAAGGATACTTTAACCTTACCAAGTCCCATTCCAAACATGTAAACTCAAAACAAAGTAACCTTAGATTATTTATCACTACAAATTACACCCATTTCCAACCCTTTAGATTATCTTCATTGAACTCTAACTTCAACACATGTCATTTACCAATCATCCAACTTCCAACAAGGTTTCTAAAGCATGAAATCAACACCATAGAGCAAGGGTAACATTTAAAAAGCTCATGAACAAGTAAAAGAAGGGAATCATAACAACTCACCTTAGGGTTTTGAAATGGGAGGTTGATCTTTCTAACTTGCTTGTTTCTCCTAGATGACCCAACTTCAAAAATACCCTTAGACTTGAATTTGGTGGAGAAATGGCTTGGCTTCAAAGCTTGGTGTTGGGAGCTTCCATGGAGTTTTCTCTAAGGCTTCTATGAGTGTTTTGGAATGAATGAAGGAGAAGGGAGAAGGGAGTAAGAGGAGGTGAGGGGGGGTTGGACACATGGCAAGCCTAGGGGAAAGTAAGACAATTTGGCCCCCCATCAAATTTAAACTAAGGCTTTCACTCTTTTACATTAAAATTAACCCTTTATCTAAATAATTCATCCTACCCATTTACCTCCTTGTACTATTTATCACCTTTCCATTTTTATTATTTCCCCAAATTTCTTTATTTAATAACCAATAAATTCTCAAAAGATTCTAAATTCACTTCTCACCCAATTTATCTTAAATTAAGAATTAAAGACATAATTGGACACATAAAGCTAACATAAATATTAAAAGCATATAATTTAATATTTAAAAAATTGAGTGCCTAGGGTTGGGGTCGTTACACTCTAGCCCCTCATTCTCTTCCTCGGCGGAGGCACTAGAACCCCCCACCGGTTTCAAAGGCAAAGCACCAGCCTCCTTGGTAGCCAGAACAGCTTGACGAGCAATGGCGTCATCTCGCCTCTTATTTTTGGCCGAGGACCTGGATGTCCTCCTCTTTAGCTTCATCAACGCCTGGGGATCCAAAATTTCCTCCTCCATCTTCTTGATTTGTTTCTCGGTTAAATCTGTAAAAAATGAGGAGTACAAGTCAGCAAAAAAAGACGACGAGGGTAATGGACAATTTTATAATACAAGTATGAAAGACATGAAGGAAGAAGAATTGCAGCCGACTACATCGTACTCGGCAAGACACCTGTCATCATACAATTTGCAGATGTCACACTCGTCATGAAAGACAAAACCGGGGTGCACACTCTAGTCTGGAAATCTATTTCCTCTTACAACAGGGACGAGGGGCACCAAAACGTCCAAGGGTACAGGCATAGTGCCGGCCTGTACATAATATCTATGGTCGGTCTCCAAACTTGACCAACACAGAGTCCCCACATGGGCAAATAATTTCAACCTCTCTATAAGACGGTTACTCCACTCCGACCTCCATACTTGTTCAGGAACGCCGAGGAACTTGGAGGGAGCAACAAATTCCCAGGCTTGTCGGCTTTCCACCCTTATAACATGATTATTCCACCCCGACACCTTGCTCAACATGGGGTATATTAGTTTGGGTTGGTTGGGATCACTCCTCACCACTAGCACCCTAGTGTCCTCTTTAAAACTGACGGTGAATAAATGGTGAAAGGTCGACTGGCAGGGTTCAAAACCTAGGCTACGGCAAAGTAAAATAAAGCCGGTGAGGAACCTAACGGCATTCGCCCCAATCATGGCGGGGACGGCTTGCATATCCTCCAAAAACTCACAAATGAATGGACCTAGGGGGTGACGAAGACCCAACTAAATTTGTTTATAGAATAAGTTGACATGGTTAAGAGAATACAAAAAATCATTCAAGGCATCCTTATCATTTACAGGAACACCGGAAACGTATGTTAGTCGGTATTCATCCCTCGACACCCCATACTTGGTGTGTAATTCCTCAATCATGGACTCCCCGGCCCTAGGAGTGCTAGCCCTAGCACGTTGGTACCTACCACGAACTCTTGCACAGCCCCCAGCACGAGCTCCCTCGGCAAATGCATCGACTATCCTCGTAGACGAGGAAGGACCTGATTGAGTACGAGAAGCACCACTTCCTCTCCCAGAAATATTTGCACAACAAACAAAGGAAGATCAGATCTTGAGCAAGGCATTGACAAAGACGAGGACGAGGAAGTATCCCTCCCCGTCTAACTCAGTAAATGTCGAGGAGGGATTCTTACCCAATAAAGGACGCTACAGGTGGTTGGACTTCAAGTAGTACAAATTGATATGGTTGAGGATCTCGGTCCAACCTTGGAACACCACGATATTTGGGGAATCTACGCTAAGTCGGTCAATCCTAAACCGACTAGGGTAGCCGACGTCAGTTCTAGGGCTTTGGTACCTCGTCAAAATTTCCCCAATCTCATTCAAACTCAACATCATCCAGGGCCCATCAATCCTTTGGTAAATCTTAAGGTTTTGGGTATGGTAGCAATATAGAGCATTGGGGTTACTTCTCCATGTTCTTGCCATAACTATGAACGGGGAAATCATAATAAAAACTCAAGAAAGCTTCAAGAACATCAATGGCGGTCGAGGAACCCACCAAGAACAGCAAAACCCAGAAAATCAAAGTAAATGCGAGATATGAGAAAGAAATTGTACCTGAATCGAAGTTTGTTGGAAAGAAATACGGAAGAAAGCAAACACGAATCCAAGAAATCAAGAACGAACTCAGAAGCGAACTTGCGTTTTTGAAGCTTATGGGTCTCTTTCAAATGCAAACAGTGATAAAAGAGTAAAAAAGAAAAGGGGTTTTGGCTTTTATACCCAGATCCAAACGGGTATGGATCTAGAAAACGGGTCAAGACGTCGTCTCCCTCTCCTCATTAAATGTTCTGGCATGTTCTCAAGAAGAATGTCTCGTCATTAAAAATCGAGCCCATCAATGTCCAAATAACCTGCGGATAAATTATTGCTGCCTCGAAATTCGAAAAAACCCTTACGTATTCATAAAAATCGAGGGCGAGCACCACTTCCTCCTCGAAAAAACCGATCTAGGAAGTCGGGGGTCACTGAATGGTATAAATCGAATATGACCATGGGTCATAAACCGGGCAAGGCCCAATGGATTGGGCCTAAAGTAAAATTTATACAAGTCCCAAATACGACATAGGGAATGGGCTTTTCTACCTATGCTCGTCATGCCTACTCGTCATTTCCCACTATGTCGACCTAAAAATAGTAGAGCGAATATAATGACTGAGGCAGCAAGGAAGAAACATGCCGACCAAGGCATCTCATATGTTGACCAAGGCATTATCAAAGGTCGACCAGCGCCTTCTCGATCATCATCTTCCCTACCCTTGATCACCTCCTTACTCGGCATTTACACATGTCGACCAACATCTTATGCCGAGTAGCAAGCCTCCTAGGCATACGTACATAAGGTTTATATAATCCTACTACAACAAGGATTGTGGGAAATTATAATCCAACTAGGATTATAATCCTTCTCTTATATAACTTCATATCCAAGGAATGGCTCTATATCCTAAACCTATAAATACAAGCTATAATTAACACAATTATGGTATGTTTTATACACGCATTATCTTGACCCTAAACTTTTGTCAATTGATTTGCTCTCTACAATACACAAATACTTACTCACGTCGGAGTGTCTTCGCCGGTGAAGCCCCGACTTAGTTTACGTGTTTTTTCATCCTTTTTCAAGTTATTCAAACATCCATGATACAACCTACCGCTGAATTTTGACTGATCCAAACATTTTGGCATCATCATTATCAATTAGTAGGATCTCATGAAAATAATTAAATTTGCATAAATTATTAGTCAAAATTAATTAAAAAACTGAAGTCAAAGTGATACTATCATTCTATGAAAAAGTGAGCATTCAATTGCATAGTTGCAAAACTAAAACATTTAAAAGTCATAAATAATACTACAACAACACTTTAGTCCCAACATAATGGAGATATTTATGCATCTTCAAAAAAAAAAAATGTTCGAAATGTCCCTAGCAATCGATCAATTTACAATGACTCAAGTAGAAAATTCTCAAAATGTTATAAATAAATAAAAGTTCAGGCTATTCAGCTGTATACAAGTTCAGCTGTGTATAAACACTCTAATAAATGGCCACCTACATATATGCGAAAATGGCTACTCAAAGCCAATGAAAAAAAGAAGTCAAAAATAAAAAATCAAATTATATGGTACCTTATTGTCTATAGTTGCCACTCTGATGAGGAGGATAAGGAGAAGGAATGGTGTAAGGAGGCCGGGGAAGAGATCCAGGTTGTTGACCTTGCGAATTATAGTACGGATCCCGCCACCCAGGATATGCAGGTTGACCGTACTCATGACTTGCTGCAGGCGGTTGCTGACCTGGCTGTGGCGGGTAAGGGGACCCACCTTGACCGGGAACATGGTAAGGAGGCGGTGGCTGCTGCTGATAAGGAGGAGGGTGTTGAGTGTAGCCAAGTGGCTGCTGAGCTGGATTGTGCTGACTGTACCCGGATGGTGCCGGTTGCTGACTGTGGGGTCCATATCCAGACTGTGGTGGCTGAGGTTGAGGCTGGTAATATGGTGCTTGGGGTCGAGAAGGATCAGTTTGGGGAGAAGATGGTCTTTGAGGTTGATGAGTTTGTCCGGCTGAAGGGTAATTATAAGAACCTGTACTTTTGCTGTCTTGAAAACTAAGTCCGGCCATTTTTCTCTGAACGTCTTCTATCATCTCTCTGCATTGAATGTTTCTGGTCATCACAAAATCGCTGCACTGTTGCTTTACATTTGTAATGGCATCCTGAGATTAGCAAGGACGGAAATAAGAGAAAATTAGAAACCAGTACCCTTTTTTCATGTCAAAAGATTTTTTACTAGCTCTAACATACGGAGTGTATTCGATGATAGTCCCTTTTTTTCATTTATATTTGTTCCAAAAGATATAGTCCTATTTCTATAATTGGTGTGTTGAAACTATTAAACTTTCAAACTTAACCTTGCAATGAATCTATTGAGTAATGGTTGTTGCAAACGAGAGTTTATTAGAGTAATAATTTCACTAAGGTAGTAATGAAAATATATTTATGTTATTACAATGTTTGAATAGTCAAATAGGACTATCATTATGGAAGGGAGTATTAAGAATTACTCATGGAAGGGAGTATTAAGAATTACTCGTACTATTTTCTGCTGACATGAAAGAGCAATACCATGCTTTGCAAAGAAAGATTTATTCTGAGAAATCTGGGAAATTTACACCTTACACTACACTATATATGCATTTCCCCGTTCGGAACAAGCTAATTAAAATGGAAAATATGAGTCCCTTTAATGGTCCCTAGGTGAGGTAAAAGGAGGCAGTTATGCTCTCATTCACACAAGTAACAGAGCTCGGAGGTATTGCCAAATGACAAAAAATATGAATAAGTCGAGAATGAAGTTAACAGATGGGCATCCGGGTCACATCAAAGGGAAGATCTGAAGAGAACTTATGATTCAGCTAAGCAAAATATACTTCATCACCCAATACATCTTATGAGTAAAATGTTAAATGATCATACCTGCAGAGTGACATAGAATTTCAGTCCTTCGTTGATGTTCTCCTTGATCTCTCTGTATTTTGCTACCGCAGCTTCGATCTGCTTATAGCACTTCTCGCAAGAAACTATGGAGAAGACCCAAAAAGAGAAAGGAAAGCATAGTTAAAGAGAGTTTTTTATTTAAACAAAACAGAGAGAGAAAAAAGAAGGATGATATTTTATAGTTATTTTGGGACTGAGGCTTTGCTGTTCTTTTTTGCATTGGAAATTTAAGTTCCAACCAGATTGACAGTGCACCGAAGGAAGGTTACTAAATTGATAATGAGAAATACAACGAAGACATGTTCAGAAATAACAAAATTCTGACTTCTACATCTAACAAAAACGACTACACGCGGCTATAAGAAAACATCAAAACTTCCGAACTAGGAGTCAAAAAGTTCCTTTTATTTCAACATACTTTCTGTCAGAAAGTATGTTGAAATAATAAAAAAAATGTAAATAAATGCATCATATATGTATTCGTGCTGATATACCACAAGTAAGAAAAGAAAGAAGCCAAAATGAGGTGTGTGCAATCTAGGATCAAGAAAACCCCACCTCTAAAATCTTCAAGGTTAAAGGTGGCAGCAAATTCCTCATTTTGAGCCTATATGCAAAAACAAAACCCGTGAGGAACAAAAGTAACTGTCGATGGCAGCAAATGGTTCTTTTAATACATAATAGAACCCAAAACTTACCGCTGGTTTAAGAACTCATGTACAGGAACAAAGACAAAAAATAGAGAGCAAGCACACTAAAAGGCTTATATAGAGCTGGAGGAGGGAGGGCAAGTGCCCACTGGGTATAAGAATTTATGTACAAACACTGATTTGTATCCTGCAAGGATAACATTCTGAGGAGCACGAGGCTACAGACATTCAGTGAAGGTCATAGAAGAAAAGCAAATCCTACCTTTAAATCCTATCTTTCCTTCATATTCATATTTTGATGTCGATAGATAAAGCTAAAAAAATTCAGTGATAGTCATAAAAACAAAGCAAACCCTATCTTTACCCCATATCCCTGTTTTCTCACTTCGGTATCTCCAAACGAGTAGCATAATTTTTCAAAGAAATACATGGTTTAACTGGTGAAGACAAAGTCATCAAGTTCCTGAATAATGATTGACTAGTCAAAGCCAAAGTGGAACCAATTTGTAGGTACAAAATAGATCAACTGGAAATAAAGAAAGATGTAGGAAGCCCAGAGGGGAGAGAAGTCCTAAACCATGAAATGAAAGCTACAGACCTGGATATGCAGCAATAACTGTTCTTGTGCCTCAATATTCTGCGCAATTTCTTCACATATGTGATTGTACTTCGTTACCTCCTTTCTGAAAAGATCCTCATAGGAGCCTGTGGAAGTCATCAACTTTGGCAGTATGTCATCCTGAAAGTGACCCAAACTCATGTACATCAGAAAAGCAGTAAGAAAACTGAAATACACACCCCGTACATAAACACACACAGACACACGTATACAACATTAAGTTATCAGATACATGAGCATATTAAGTTTATCTCCCAATCACATCAAAAGAATAAAAATGAAAAAAGTAAAGCATTTGATCCATAAGCAGTCTGTCGACGAACACCATGCTTCATGCATTAAGACAGAGTACATAGAAGTATCAGAAGAAAAAGAACAGCAAGCAGACTAACAGAAGAACATTAATTCATGTGGCGTCTTGAGTCATGAAGATAAAATATTTCAAGGGCCTTGAATTAGGCTTATACCTCCCTAAAAGCATTAACAAGATCTCTTGGTCCAACAAAATCACAATCTTGTGGAATAAAGCCCAGTGCACATTAAACTCAAACCCGCAGAAAAGAGCCAGAGGGTGGGAGGAGGGGAGGAAGAGGCAATGATAGGCACAGGCTATGCCCCTTACAGCAACCAAAAGAGGAACTAGTTTTTTGTCTTTTCATGGCGTCCATAAAGTTAGAAAATATGCAGACTGAAAACTCGTGTTTATTCCTTTGATCATTAAGATAGTTCAGGCTTGATATACATAGTTATTAGTTAGTTCCTATCTAACAGCTTAAATTTTTTAATGACCTGATAATTTAACATGGTACAAGAGCTCTGGTTTGGCTAGGTCTTGGGTTCAAGTCATTCCGCTTGCATTCATTACCCGAAGTACTGGGAGTGCATGTGTTGCCATGAGGATAAAACATATTTCGGTAACAAAGAGTAAAGGCATTGAATCTCTTTGCTAAAATGGTCTCTGCCAGCCCCAATGAAGTTATTTTACAATATAAATGTAAAGAATAGAACTATTGTGTGAGCATGTGTTGCCATGACAATAGAACATATCTCGGTGACAAAGAGTTAAGATGTTGAATCTCTTTGCTAAAAGGGACTCTGCCAGCCCCAATGAATTATTTTATATCATAAATAAATAAATGTCAAGAATAAGAGTAGAATGTTAAATAGATAGTTTTATTAAATACTCTGTATAAGAAGCCAACAAAACAAATCAATATCACACCTTCCTCTTCATCTCTTTAAGCATGTCTTCTAGGCCTGCTCTTTGAGCACCAAGTGTCTCCAATTGCCTCTGCACACATTGAAAAGGAAAATATAAATGAACAGACTCGGCAAGGACCACATATTTGATTCCTTGCTATAATAGAAGAACGTGATTTAGATTGTACGGTGCGGCTGTTTACTTCCCATCTGAGAGGTGCAGCCGTATAGGTTGGTTTCTATTTACCAAACAAATCATGAACCTCTCAAGTAAAATTACTAATACTTGATAACTTTATCATACAATAAACAGCCAATTAGCACTATTTAGGTACATGATGCTGCAAGTTAAACTTTACCTTAAAACAAACCTTCCATAAACCCTATACGGAATCACTTCTTAAACACGGTACTGGCAAGAAGATAACACACACACACATATATATCCTGGACCTTACGCTTAGTGACAGTTCTTGTAGCGCCTTTCTATGTATAACCAATTCTGTCTATACTCATGAGTAAGACGAGATCAGTGAAAGTATCTTGCACTATTCTTCCACAAGAATGAACAACGAATGCAGAATTATGCCGACAAAATTTTCCCAGAATATATTTCTAAGGTTTCCTCAGATTTATAATATAACTGTACTAAATATACCCTCCCATCCTAACATTTTGTGATGCACTAATGACCTCGACCAAATGTCGAGATGCAGTCTACAGCCAAAATGCAGCTTTGTTCATGTTACAAAAATCCTCCAATTAAAAAAATAGCCAGGACTAAAAATATATTGTGGAGATGATATAAATTTTTTGTGTACGACCACAGAACACTACAAACAACTCAAAAGAGAAATGAGTCAAATGACAGCATGCAATTATGGGATTTCAAGAGAAGGAAGGAAGACGCAAACTAAATTAATTAGTAGCCTGCAGGATAGGATACCCAGCGAATTATCAAGAAGGAAAATAATAAAAATCAGCAAAAAAAGAAAACCCAGCAAAAATGGCTATAAATGAGTACATACAAATATCTCTGAATAATCGTAACTACAACATGTATGCGTTTTCAAACTGCTTTAAGAATCCAAATGAAGTAAAAAAGCAACAATCTAGTGGCACTTGCTGTGGAATTATATTTCCTCCATGATGTATTTCTCACAGTTAATAAGTAGAGTAACTGAACAAACTTTTATACATCACATGCATTATATGAAAAAAGGTATATCCTTCTAGTAATCTACAACTTCACTGTGGCTACAACAAAGAACCATACAAAATCCTTGGACTATGATGAAGAAATCAACGTCAGCAAAAATCAATTACGTCTCCCATCTGCCAACAACCTTCGCAGTCCCCTGAGGGAAGTGCATAAAGATCAAGACACAATTTTACCTATGTACTCCTGTATATGCGTACTAGATGCATTTCCTATATAGGGGACTGAAATGGCATGAGCTAGATGTGGTTTTTAAATAACAAACTACTCCCTTTGTCATATAATATGGGGCACAAAATTGGGTGTACAAGAGAATTAGAAAAAAAAAAAAAAAAAAAAAATATATATATATATATATATATATATATATATATATATATATATATATTAAAAAATATTGTTAGTGGAGTAGGTGTTGTGAGTATGAAAAGTGAGGTAGGAAAGAGAAAGTGGGGAAGGGAATAGTAAGTGGATAGTTGTTGCGAGTATGACAAGTGGGTCTCATACTCTCATTGAATAAATTAGTATTATAAAGTTTCCATTTTGGGTAATGTGACTTCTCAATGGGACACCCAGAAGGGAAATTTGTGCCCCTTATTATGGGACGGAGGGAGTATATATCATGGAAATAATATACACTTTACGACCCTGATGTACCCTGGCTGTGTTAGTCATGTTGTGTTTACTTTTATATATTTTGCTTGGCATAAAATGCAGCCGTCATCAACAAACTCATCTCTTCAATTTTGAAGTGTGGGTCAATTCTTGGAACTTTAACTCCGTTAAGAGTTCTCATAGGAAAAATCACATCAAACTTTATAACAAGCATAAATTATCCACCTATCAATGGAGATCATAAGAATTCACTGTTAAAAATAAAAAAAAATAAAAAAAATAAAAAACTTAGAATATGTTGAAGAATACAGTATATCTCTTGTTTCTTAACATGATTTCCTTATCTATTGTATCCAAATCACCAGTTCTAAATGAATTTGTTGATATGTATATGTGGAAAGCATATAAGTATAGATTTACTTCCTGAAAGGCACAAGCTTTTGTTACATAGACACGTAAATATTATATAGGACAAAAATCTAAGGTTTATTCATTCTTCGTCAATCAAAATGAAAATAATAAACCTTAGTCACAAGTACAAAAGGAATTACGAATCCCTATTATCACTATATGTCACAAGAAGAAGATAAGAAATTAAAAATAAGAGATCACTTCCCTTACTGGAAAGTCAACCTAGGACTCAATTTACTAGAAACAAGGATAATGGTTTAGGTATAATATTTCATTCATTGACACATGATTAGGAATGCTACTAATAGCAACTTTTAGAGCCTTATGTACAACTTTATAAGTCTTTGGTCAACGCTATTCAAGCTGACCAAGACTTTTTTTGGAACGGAGGGGGTAGCATATAACTTAATTGAACTCCAGCAAACTATGTCAAGCACTAAAGCTCCTTAGACAACTGTTACGAGAGAATTAATAAATAAATGATAACTTAATTTGACCATAAACATAAGCCACTAGTTTCAACATGGGAAGAAAAGGATTCAAAGTATACTCAGATATTGGCCTGCAGTCTATAGCATCAAATAGCCAACTTACCAAGCTCTGTTTCAGGACCCCAACTATAGCATCTTCATTGGCATCCAAAGACATAATTGGCCTAGCCAAGGTAGGAAGGGCAGATTCTATCTGGCAAGAAACAAAATGAAAAGGCATTATCTGTGAGCGGGACAATAGCTATGATGTATGGTTTCAAAAAGGCTTGACAGATTTTCCTACCAGACACAAGATTGTAAAATATCAAGAATAAAACACAAAGGGTCATGAATACATTTGTCAAAAAAAAAACATACCGGACGACGATCAAGAATTGACATGAGTGCCATATGATCTCTCACTGAACGCTCGATTCGGCTGTCACTATCAGCAGCCTGCTTCAAATTGGACGCAAACCTATTCAGCCTATCTTGCAGGTTCTTGGTTAGAGTACTTGATTGGGGCCTAGTCCACCGTGTCCCGAATTGGCTTCTAAATTGTGCATCTTCTGTTGCTTCTTTTTGCAAGAGCTCCTCAGTCTGGACCAGGAACTCATGGTTTACCCTTTTTAGATCTACCATTTGCTGCAGCTCACCTTCTAACCCAGATGGGCCTCCACTAATTTGAACAGCTTCAACATCTTCCCTAAGAGCTGTGGGCAAGGTAGAGTGTCCTTCCAAAGAAAGGATTGAATCGGGCAAGTCCATTTCCCGAAGCCTTACTCTAGCAAGCTCACTTCCCTGCTGTAATTTCTCAGCTTGCGTTCTGATTATCTCATCAACCATTTCAGTATACCTCGAAAGAGCCTTTGCGCTGCTGTCAGGAACGAGATTTGCAAACATCTTTTCCTTACTCGCATCCAACACCTCACTCATCTGCATAGGCTTAACCATTGAAAATGCAGCAATAGGTGGTAACGAACTAGCTGCAGGAACCCTCATTAGGTAGACTCTGTCGTTCTCTTTCATGGCCCTTTCCAGATTATTATTTAAATTAACTTCCAACTTGTTGATTGCATCCAATAGCTGCTGGGCAGCTCCTCTCCAGGATGACTTTTTGGCTTCCGACAAAGTACTAACCCCACTCTTCAACCGCGCAATTTCTTCACCAATCTCTTCTTTCTCATGAAGTTCTAAACTGCACCTATAGCATGCTTCCGCGTAGAACAAGGCTGCTTTTAGCTGAACATGAGATAGCCATGTCCTGTCAAAATGCTGGTTGAGAGGTGGCACATTCAGTGCAGCCAGAGCTTCCTCATAATAAAGGCCAACCTGCGGTCACTTTCATTTTAGAGCGTTTCAAGAAGATGCCAAACAACCATGAGATATATTTAATTTCCTAGTACTTCTGGAACATAGTTGTGGAACAATAATGTGAGCAAGATAAAGGTAACAAAAAAAGGCAAGGGGAGTCAGGATAAACCATAAGGTCATAAAAGATGTGCTCCAATGTGTCAAAATCAACAATCTGTTTGCAATTTTCACTAAATCCGGTTTCTACCAATAACTGTGAGATATAATTCAAGTCACTGTCATTTGGAAGTTCATTATACAATGAAATACTTCAGCCATAGATAAAGCTAACCAAGGCCATGAACACACAATCCCTATTAACCCATTTCAAATGTCCACTAATTCAGGTTTCCTAGGAATAACTGGCTGCATGAAAGAAAACTACCATAACAGGCAAAATAGATCTCTTCTAGTGTTATTTTTGACAAGTCGCTCATAACTAAAACTGCATAAGAATGTCCTTACTTCCATTATCAATCTTTGCAAATTTTCAGTGTGAAGGACATAGTACATAAAATTTAACAGGCAATCAAAGTAGGATCCTTAAAAAGGTTATATACACATACAAATTTATCCGTATTTACAAGCTTTAGACAAATAATTACGTAGGAATCGGTCATGGTTGTCACCCCACAGTTATATTCATACATAAAACTAGAATTACCAATCCAACCAAAATGTTCACTACATCCGGTTATGAAGGAAAACCAAAAAAGACATTAGTTTGTCTTATAAAATTTCATCAGCTGTCATATAGGCACCAACCCCCCCAGTTATATAACTAATGCAGTCCGTTAGTCCAAATTTTCATTATGGATGGGGCAATCACAAGTGCGAAGATTTCTTAACATCCAACCAAACTAAAAGAAATAAACACGCTACTCCTGACCACATAAAGAACAGCGCTTTGTTGTTTTAAAGTCCTATTGAATTTGTCCTTTAAGATAGGAATTCCTTAGCTCTATTATTAATTTGGTAGCAATCGATCAAAGCATACAAACAAACCTGTCTGGAGATCTTAGCACAAACCCCAGGAGTGCTTCCTTTAGCAATTGTATTCTCAAACACACATTCCTGAGCTTGAGCCAACATCAACCTCTCCAACATCCCAGCACACTCCACCGACACATCCACGGTAGTCGAGCTCCCAATAGAAGCCTTATTCGCAGCACTATCCCTCAAAAACGCAAACGCGCCGGCCGCCGCAATAAACGAATGCGACGCCAGACGCCGCCCCTCACTCGTTGACCGATCGTAACCCAAACCGATCTGGCTATGCACGGCGCCCAAATTGAACAGCACGGCGGCCTTCTCCAAGTGAATGTTCTGCTGCGATGCCTTGTTTCTGTTCTTAAAAGCATCGTGCCAGGTAAATGTGACGGTGTTGATGTGATCCTTGTCGGGTGAAATCGGGAAGCGGGACTCGACGGCGGTCAGGGCTTTGAAATAGCTTTGTAAGAGGTCCCTGCGGGAAGAGAGAGAGTCGGCGGGGAGGAGGAGGGAGGAGCGCATGTCTTTGATGGATTGGAGATCGTCTTCAAGGTTTTGGGCTTCGCGTTCGGAGTAGGTGAAGGCGATGTAGTTGCGGAGAGGGCCGTATAAATCGAGGGAGACAGTTTTCTTCTCATTGATTGAGAGCATGATGTTCGATGCCGCCGATGATGAGGTCGACGGAGCTGCCATGTCTGGTGGTGAAGGGAAGGGAGGAGAGGAGAGGAGATGGTAGGAGACTAAATTAAGTTTCCATATGATCTGAATTTTTATTTTCTTAGTTGGTAAGGAAAGCTACAAAATTATACTTAGAATTATTTATTTATTTGCAAATATTTTATTAGACTTGTTATTCACCCGCAAGTTTACTTAATATCCTATATCCTGCATTATTATTTTCAAAGAAATGTCATTAATTGAAATGACTTTATTACCCTTCGTCGTCGATAAAGTGCCGGCGAACATCCCAACTATTCAATCCAGGTATCTACTTCTTCTCCTCGATACATTTTTTATTTTATCAATGAATTCCTTCCAACAAGTACAAATTTGATTCATAATAATTTTTTAACCATCAATTGCTGCTTAATTACTTAATCGTTTCGAATTGATTGTTGGTGTCGCTATTTCTCAGATCATAAGTTCAATTTTATAGTATACAATTTCTCTGATTAGGATTTTAAAATTGAGTTCAATTCATGTGGAAGTCAACTTCAATGGCTAAACTGGTCAGACAATTCAGTCCACTCAAAACCCTAAACCGTTGTTACCCTGCACCAAGCCAAAATCAAACACCCATACTGAGAAATCCCAATTCAATCCCCTCATATCTAGACCAATTCAGCAACGAGACGAATGATCAGCAACATTCAGGAAATCATACCAATGTTACATCCAAGCCACAAAAAGATGATCAATCTTCGAGAAGGGATAATATTCCGGTGGTCGAACGGTGAGCTGTTGCGTCCTCTAGACGAAGAGGCCGCCATTGCTGAGATTCGGCTCAATTAATAGTTGTAAAACTGATCACTAAAGTAGAGAGAGAGAGAGAGAGAGAGAGAATGGGAGAGAGTTTGTCAGAATGTCACATGGTATGATTAAGTAAAGCGAAGAACATCGTTGAATTTTTAAATAGATATCTTTTGACACTTTAATCAAATGTGCAGTAAAGAAGAAGCTCATGCAGGTTTTTTAGAGAGAGAAACAATGTGTGTGTGTTTTATTGTGTGAGGGAGAATGATGTTTCGCCTTCTTTACGACTGAGAAGAGAATTGCAGAGTAGATAGTATAGAGTAGAGAGGGAGAGGGGGAGAGAGAGAGAGAGAGAGAGAGAGAGGAATCCCTCCTGACCTGGGTGAGTTGGGGGAGGGGGGAGTGTTATAGAAGGGTTTTAAAGGGTATAATAGTAATAATGGGGGTATAGTTTTAATTTTTTGAAATAAACTTAGTAATACGGGGGTATTAAGTAAACTTGCGCCGGTGAATAACAATTCTCATATTTTATTTATTCTTGACAATTGACAATGAGACGGAAAAATACAAAAATATATCCCTGAACTTAGAAGAACTTAGAAATAAAGAGCAAATATTCCCTTAACGTCGATAGACATCTTTACCCCTAAACTCAAGGGGCAGATTTAGCCACCGTTAAACTTTCGTTCAAAAACTAACAATTTTGATAACTAAGCTACTTATTTGGTTATTTGAGTGAAATACGTGAAAAATTGAGTGTCAAGTGAAAATGCTAATAGAGAAACTTAATGAATAAGAATAAAACTACGTTGTTTTAATGGGTCTGCTAAAAATATACTACCAACATCACCACCGCCACCATCACCACCATAGACATCACCATCACCAACAAATCAACGAAATGCGGTCAATCACTACTCTTACTATCACCATCTTTATCGCACCACAACCAAAGATAACAATCACAAGAGATGGGCATTCTAATTCAAAAATTGCAGAACACCTAGATTAAAAACACCCAATTGATTACACTTAAATAAATTAAATTTAAACAGGAGCGTTCAAGACACACACACCACACACTAACAGTAAGAAATCACATATTCGAAATCACAAGCCAAACTTAGGTTTTGAAGATTTGAAATCACAATTGATGTTGCCAAATAAAATGGTTGCACATGCCCAAAGTCTGTTGTCCAATGGTGGATACTCCAGTTGCCTTTTCCGTTGAATCCTGCACACAAAGCCCACGTAAACTAGGTCGGGGGCGTCTTCGACAAAACCCCTCTGACGTTAGGATAAGTACTTGTTTGTATTTAAAAGAAAAGAGTACAATGAAAACTGCAGTAATGGGGTGGAAATGTACTTGAGACTTACATTTCTGGTTATAGAAGTTGTTTATATACTTCCTCTTGTCACATGCCCTTGCTACGTGTCACCTTTCTATTGGATGTGCATGGGCACTCAAAGTTAGTGTAGACGCCACCCTTCTTCTGACAGATTCCTCATCATAATAATAGATTGTGTGGGCCCAAATGTACGCGTGAATAACGCCTTTAGTTGCTTCGAGAAAATTGTTGTTAACTCATATGTCGCCGCTTGGCGACATCCTTGTCTGGGTGATAACCTTTCTCTTGTCCTTATTGTCTCTTGTTCATATCTCGTCATGTGGGCTCTCATCTCGGTGTTATGTTGATATTACACAGAAGTGGGCTCTAGTGGGCTTCTCGCTTGGTTTCCGTTTCTCGCCTGATTGCTCGCTTTGCCGCCATGTTTCTTTTGTTCTATATCTTGGGCCTATCTCTTAGTCATTGGCCCATTTTTATCTATTGGGCCTTATGATAATTGTGCAGGCCCAAGTTTATTTTCTTGCGATCATATCACTAGGGCCAAGTTCGAGATCTGGATCATTCATGGTCCAGTGGAGAAACTTTTGATTGTCGAATATGATTCCCGCTTCCTGATCCAGCCATGCGAGATCAGTGTTTTAGTGGTTTACTCCTTGCCTCGTATCACTTTTCCGTTGGTGGAGAGGGACGGTTTGTTAGAGTTGACACGTCGTCATCTCGATAATGGCGCCTCAATAATTATTGAGAATTGTTATTCACACCCGCAAATTTACTCAATACCCCCGCATTATTATTATCAAAAAAATGCCATTAATTGAAATGACTTTATTACCCCACCCTTCTTCCCTAACCATTGAACTGAGTTGTTAATTCCAAAATAAGCTCCCTTCTTCTCCGTGATTTCCGGCCATTCCCCATCCTCCTCCATAATTTCCGATCATCTCCTCTTCTTTCCCAAAATAAGCTTCCTTCTTCTCCATGAGGGTCTCGCATGGAAGTGAGAATCAAATTGTAACTCTCTGATTTTGACTTAATGCGTGTATTAGAACAATTATGGCACTGTGGAAGGCTAGATCCTTGAGTCCTCAGTAGAAGGTACAACTAGCTGAAGAAGAGTCAGAAGCTAAAAACCTCCAGATAAGTGACGAAGAATCCAAAAACCCTCGAATAGTTGAAGAAGAATTTGAAGGCGGTAGCCTCGAAAGTGAAGAGAGTGGTTCTTTCTTGGGAGTGGGGGATGTCAACTTGACTATCCTTTACTCTTCTGTTCTTGCTGTTCCTGTGAGTCTCTCTCTATATGTGTGTGTGTGTGTGTTTATAATTAATTGATCTAGACAACCATCACCCTATTATTATTGGTTTCGTTAAATTGGATCTAATCTGGTTTTTGTTGGTTGCTTCAGACCAACTATGTCATGGAGTTATTCAGTGGTAGTGAATTCGAACGTAGAGTTATGGAGAGAGCTGGTTGTATCAATTACTCTCATAGTCCTTGGGAATTCGAAAAGACTGATGTATATCAGAGGCAAACTTATTACAAGTTTGAAGGGGATAGAGAAGAAGGGAGCTTATTTTGGGAAAGAAGAGGAGATGATCGGAAATTATGGAGGAGGATGGGAAATGGCCGGAAATCATGGAGAAGAAGGGAGCTTATTTTGGGAATTAACAACTCAGTTCAATGGTTAGGAAAGAAGGGTGGGGTAATAAAGTCATTTCAATTAATGTCATTTTTTTATAATAATAATGCGGGGGTATTGAGTAAACTTGCGGGAGTGAATAACAATTCTCTAATTATGATGACGCCACAGCTTTCGGGGTCAGGAGCGGTTCAGGATATCTGGCTAGGATATATTTGGTGGTTTGAGGTACCTAGATCACAACACAGACAAGCACCGTTAAGGTCAAAGTTGGATGTTACTCCAACTCAGGCCCTCGGGTGTGAGAGTAAGAATACTGAGTAATAAGGCTTTGAATACCTTTGGAGTGTGTGTGTGTGTGTTTAGGTTTAGAGAGTAATAGAGCTTACTCAATTGTATATGGAACTTACCTTGCCCAAGGGGGTAAAGGCCTTCTATTTATAGACAATGCAATGGTGCTTGTTGAGGTAAGCAATGAGATCAGCCCTAGGGGGCACTTTGGTATTTGACCGGCCTACACGTGTCCGCACGCCTAATTGGTCTGTCGGGGAGGGAACATTGGTATCATCCGGGGACATGGCCGAAAGTGACATGAGCCGTGTAGCCGGCTTAGTGCATTAAATGGAATAGTAGGCGCGGACCGAGCCGCATTGAATGCGTGATGGGGGAGCCGGCAAGTGGCTGTCGAGCCGGTAAGCTAACTTGCTCAAGAAGGCTTGACATTAACCGGGAAGCAAGTATGTGCCCGCGGTCAACGTTGTGCCCGCGGGCAAAGATATATGACGCGAGCACGGTAGATGCGGGCATGAGTCATGCGGGCACGGATCCGAGCAAGGTGGTCCCAATGGTCCTCGATGGGGACGATGCGAGGAGGGACACGGTCTTGACCACAAGGGCCTATTTGTCCGCGGTCTTCCCTCCAGTGGTCTAGGAACTGCCACATCACTGGTTCCTTGGACTAGACCGAGCGTGGGCTCGGTCTAGTAGATCCGGGCTCATCAATGGCCCCTAGCTCCAAGTGTGATTATTTATGGTCTGAGTGAGGAGCTACTAGAAGCTCGGTCTGCTCCAATTGTGATTATTTATGGTGCAGTGAGGAGCTGCTGTAAGCTCAGTACGCTCCCGGTGCTCCTCGGCGAGCACCGGTGTTAGCGTTTTTTGTTGTCTGTTGCTTGGCCCCATGGGTCAAAGGGAACGTTCGGGAGGCACCGGTGGTGACACGTGGTCCCTTGCATGGCGTGCCTCCCGGTTAATGAGCGGGCCCCTTGGCAGATGAAAAGACAGGTTAGTGGTACTTACAGGGGTACGTGTCGCTCGTTCAAGGGGGGCAATAAATGCAAAGGGTATTTAATTTTTCGAATTTTCAAACGTTGGAGACGGTTCAGGGTCCGAGGTAGGATTTGTGGGCTAATTAATACGGGTTAAGGTTAACCCGTATAGGTAGGCCTTATAAATACCAAACCCTTAAACCTCGAAACCCTTTACCGTTTCCAAACCTTCGAGAGCCTTTGAGAGAAATTTCTTGCTGCGATTTTCTTGCTCACGCTTTCCGAATCCTTCTCTCAATCTTTCTCTCGTAAGTAACGTTGGGTGCTTTCTTCTTCATCTCCTTCGTTTTTCTTTTATTTACGGTTTCGAATAATGACTACTCGAGAGTTTGGACCCCGCCGTCCCATGAGTTAGGAGATGGGAGCACTCCAGACCGTTTCTGTTTGTAAACGGACGGGGGGATATTTAGGAAGGTAGGCCATGGGTGGCTTAGGTTATCCCTTGAGTGCTTCCAATATTTCGCGAAAAATCCCAATGGGGGCCTTTTGTCCCACCAGGTTGTGGGAGGCCAAGGATAAAAGGGTAAAGGAACGGTGATGTTTTGGTGTTGGGATACCAAAGAGGGCCGAGAAATTTTGTGATGGGGGGTTTTGTGCGGGTTTCCCCGCGAGAGAGGCTCGGCTGCGAACGCCATTGAATTAGTGAGGAGAGCGATTCGCGTCCCCGAAGTAGTTTGTGATCGGGAAAAGTGTGAACTAATGGACTCGACCAATCAGCGGTTCGCGGCACCGAGAGCGGGGACCACAGTGAGTGACCCTCTAGATGTTACGCTTTGAGTACCATCTTTCCCCGTTGTGCCCGCGGCCTCTGGGGCGGGGACAATTGAGCCGAGGCAGCCGAGGAACTTGACCCCCTTGATTTCGAGGTGTTGGAACCGGTGAGGTTGAATCGGAGGTGGCCACCGCCCGTGGTGACCCCGGTCTCTTTGGCTCCTCGAGCTCGGAGACCGAAGAAGATGACCGCGGGGAGGGGGATAGGAGGGCCGCGGGGACCTCCAAGAAGGCCGCCGAGACCACCAACATTGTGGATGCCTTCGAGAGCTCGACTCAGGAGGAGGAGGAGGGCTGTGGCCCGACACGCGAACGAGGGCTTGAGAAGGCAAAGAGGCCAGCTAGGGATGTGAATCCTGGTCGTGGCCGTAAGAAGGCCAAGGAGGTGGCCACCATTGACTGGGAGGAGGAGATCTATGAGGTTTATAACGTGGACCGCAACGCCTACCGTGTCCGCACCCTAGGGCATATTCATTTGGCGGACAAGGACAAGCCTGCGGACAGAAGACCATAGCTTGAGATGTCCGCGGGGACAACCGAGCCTGCGTTTTTTATGGAGCCCGGATTTGAGAACGGATTGAGGCGCCCTGGACCCCTTCTTTTATTTCTTCACGGAGTTCAATGCACGCCCGCCTACGCAGACTCCCAATGCCATCCGGGCCATTGTCTCGCTTCATTGCCGTGTGTAGATTCTGGGTTATGAACCTACCCTTGCTGGGCTCTACGCTTATTATCAGAACCAGATTAGCCGTGGTATCCTGAGCTTGAAGGCTAGGAACTACTCCACCAGGACTTTCTCTCCTCCCTCCAACAAATTTGACCAGTGGAATCAGAAAGATATTTTGGTTATTGAGTCAAGATTTGGATGGCCCTTTTCCAAACCTTCACACCCCAGTCACATGAAGGTGGCCGCTAGCAAATATCCGGACCCGTCCTCGGCCCGATGCTATGCGCCTTTGCCATAGAGAGGCATACGGCCCTCTATTTGGACGGCGGGAGGAGCCTGTATATGACGTGGGCGCCATAGTGGAAGATGAGCCCCTGCTGATCTACTCGGGGGTGGCTCCTCGCAGGGAGGGCGCCCCACATGCCCCCAGAGTAGAGATAGAGCCTTTGCCCCGCGACCCTGATTGGCGGGTGCACGAACATTACCGCCCGAGGCGGATTGTAAGACTCCGTATGTTGGGCGGCGAGTGCGATCCTCCCGAAATAATCGGTCTACGATTCCTCTATAAAGCTGTTGCCAATTTACCTTGCCTTTGATTTTTGAAGCGCTCTGTGACCATTTTTCTTTCCCTCGAGTAGATCGGAAGTGTATAATTTCGATGGCTCCTCCTCTAAGTCTTTGCTCAAGCGAAGGCCAAGAACCGAGAGGACGACAAGGAAGGCTGCCCGAGAAGAGGCAGGAATGAGATGGGAGGGGTCCCCACAAAGGATAAGGCGTACTGTAGCGAGCGGGAGGGCCGGGAGACTCTAGTTTGCTCCCAGAACTATTCTAACCACTGGGAATCTGCCTCCACCTCCCGGGGTCCTCCTCCACCCAATGCTCTCGGGCATCATCTCCGGCCGTACTATTGCCTCGGGCATAACCGTGAGCAGTCAAGAAAAGGATCGACAGAGAGGCGGATCGACGCATAGGGAGAGGTCCTCCAAGACTCGGAAAGTGGTGGATACTTCTTCTCGCAGCCCTTTCTGCTGCCACCGCTTCTACCCTTTGCTCCCTCCACCGCGGGGACAATATGCTCGGTGGCCTACCCGATCTCCTCCTGGCCACCCGCGAGGAGACACGGGAGAAGAGGAAACAGTGGGAAATGTGCCCGCCATTGAAGGGTGGACACGTATGCCCGCTCTTCCCACAACTCTGCTGCTGGGATCGGGCTTATCAATAGGCTCTTCGCCCGGACTTCTATCATGCCGTGGCGGAGAAGGAGAACCCATCGGCCTTGATGAGAGAGACATTGGGATTGCCACACGGCGAGGTTTGATTCTTTCTGTCTGTCCTTTTGACACTTTTAGCCTTCCTTGTTCTAATTATCCTCCTCGCAGGTGGGCAATAAGGCTATGCGGCTCCGGGAGACCTGTGATAGCCTGTCCGCTGAGCTTGCCAGTAACACCAAGGATATGGCGGGCAAACTCCGCGAGCTGGAGCTGGCCCGGAGAAGGTGGGGACTACGAGCTCCCTCCCGGATGCCAAGGAGAAAGAGTTCGCGACCAAAGAGTTCGATCCGAAGGGCTTCCAGGATCGGGTGGCCAGAGCTAGAGGGAGCCTTGCAAAGGGCGAAGGGTCGGCGGGATGAGCTCAGGGGCCACAGGCTTCACTGAGCAAAGGAACTCCGAGCTCATGGTCAAGCTGGATGCCTCCCAAAAGCAAGTGGAGATCCTGGAGGCCAAGGCGGATGATCTCTCCGAGCAGCTGCTGCCTCTGACCCAGTTCGGCTTGGAGAAGGAGAGGATGCTGGCCGAAGCTCGCAAGGAGGCCATCGAGGAGTATAAGAACTCCGATGAGTTTAACGCGGAGTGCCTGGCCCAAGATCAGGCCGGTGTCCGGACACTGAATCCGGAACCGCGGCCACGGGTATGTTCTCCGTGCAAGAGCTTGGCCGTGATCGGCTCAGCTGGTTGCTACGACACGGAGCGCGTGCCCGGCATGCGCTAGTTCCTTTTGTCCGAGGATGAGGTTAAGGGTCTGGACCTCTCCGCTGCGGCCTCTCTGCCTCCTGTGGCAGAAGTGACTGCCCTTGGCCTAATCGCCCAACTGGATGTGCTGCGATTCGGGGACAACCCTTTATCTTTGGGGGATGCCCTGGCTCAGGTTCTTCCAGAGGGGCCTGCCATTGGAGATCTATTTCCCCGGCGGGCGGCTCCGCTTCGGCTTGCGCCGAGCAACAAGCGGCTCCTACTGCGAGGTGCCTGCGGGGACCACGCCTTCCCAAACTCCGGACTCCGGCGGGCGCGGGGTGCGGCCACTGAGGAGCCAGAAGCGGGCACAGGTGGAGCGGCCACCGAGGAGCCCAAGGAGAATGCTCCACTAGTATAGGATTTTTGTTTTTTCTTGTTTGTAATAGTTTTAGGACTTTGTAAATACTTCCTTAACATTAATAGAAGCATTTTTCTCCACTTGGCTCCTCTACTTTTATCTTAATTGCTTGTCTCGTAAGCTATTTTGAGTAGTTAGGCAATTTTCGAGCACCTTAATACTTGCATTCTTGTCTATTACTCTTTCCAGCGTTTTTGACTTGCAATTAACTTTATACTCTCCTTCGCGGGCGGCAGTACTTAGTAGGCCCTTTGCCCGCATTTTTTGAGTTTTCCTAACTCTTTATTCAAAACCCTTAGGTTTTTGTGAGAGTCGACCTTATTCTTCTATGATCGCGTTTGTTTAGCCTTGTGGCAAACTTTGAGGCCTTAACCTCGTTTGTCTGTTTGGCTTTGTTAAACTAGTTTGATCACTCTCATCCATTTACACTTATTCCCAGCCTTGCGAGCTGTGGTGTAAGTCAAAAGTAGCCAAGGCAAGCATACTTTCATAGGGCATGCAGACGGTGGCCGTGAGGCTATTGTCCGCGCAACGAGAAGGTAGGAGCATATTTTAGCATAGAGGCCCTTTAACCCCTGGCATCACATCGTATCCCACTTATTGGAGGTTCTCACTTATTTGACCCTTTATTCAAAACTCCCTAGGGTTTTCGTGAGGGTCTCGTGGCGATACGGTGAACGGGCTTATATGTAGGCCTTTGTCACATACAGGCATGCGAGTAACGGCCCTAACGAGGTCCTTCGCGCAATTAGTGGATCCGGACTTCAGGTCATTGTCCCCACTAGAATCCGTAGGCACGGGCATCATGTCCTTTGTACCTACGTTCATCTATATCCACTTATTTTTGGCGGTGTCACGCGGGCGGGAGAGTATCCTCCCGCGATCATAGTACGGATCGTAATGGATCTTTGTACATATATAGGCATGCGGATCCTTAGATCTTTGCGCATCGATAAGTAGGAGCTCATATGTTGGCTCTTGAACCCATCGGCATCCGCTGCGGGCAGCCACCCTAGCTTTTGAGGCTGGTGGGAATTGATTTTTGCATCAAAATATGATGATAACTTCTCACTTATATATATATAGTCTATACTCCTTCCAAAAAATTACAAAGATTTTAAAAGAAGTATCTCTTAAGGTGGTCGCTATTCCAAGCGTGCTTAAGCTCTTCTCCCTCTTTTGGTCGCAATATGTAGGTGCCCTCTTTGACTATCTTTGTGACCTCATATGGACCTTCCCATTTCGGGGACGGCTTGTTGAAACCGGGTTGGGTCCCTTGGACCTCTACACTTACGAGTACCCGATCTCCAACCGAAAAACTCCTCCTATTTACTCTTTTGTCATGGTGCTTCTTCGCTTTACGTTTGTAGTTCACCATTTTTTCATGTGCCCGCATTCTCTTTCCTTCGAGATCGTCCAGGTCACACCTTACATTTGCCTCGTTTTGAGACTCGTCGAAGTATGTGACTCTGTACGAGGGTAGGGCTACCTCAGCTGGAGCCATTGCCTCGACCCATACGTGAGCGAGAAGGGAGTTTCTCTGTTGAATTTCTTATTGTGGTGCGGACAACCCATAATGCGATCCGGAGCTCGTCCAACCAACGTCCTCCTCGTCCTTCCAAATTTTTCTTTAAGAGCGATCGGGACTAGCTTGTTTCTTTGCCTCGGCTTGACCATTTCACGAGGATAGGCAAGCTGCGGACTTACGGTGTTGCACCTTCATTCTCGCACATTCGGCGGTGAATTTTGCGGAGAATTGGGTGCCATTATCTGAAATTATTGCTCGGGAACCCCAAATCGACAATAGATGTGGTCGTGGACAAAGCGATAGTGTTATCCTCGGAAATAGTGGCTAAGCCCTTTGCTTCCGTCCACTTGGTAAAATAATCCACGGCCACCACGGCATACTTGATGCTTCCTCTAGCAGTTGGAAATGGTCCAATAAGATCTATCCCCCACGTATCAAACGGCTACGATGGTACAACCAAAGTCTGCTCTGTTGATGGTAGTCTAGGGATGTCCGCAAATCTCTGGCACTTATCACATTTTCTAACATACTCCTGCGCATCCCTTCTCATTGTGGGCCAAAAGAATCCTTGGAATTTGATCTTGTCTGAGAGGGTGCGATGTAATAACCAGAAAATTATAAATAGTTAATTAATTACTTTGGATAATTCAAATAGATAAGAAGATAATGGATGAATTTAATTAGTAAACCTCCCTTCACATTCTCATTATAGGGTGGAAGTATCTACCTTGTAATTAACGTGTCCCTCTAGTATAAATAGGATCCTTGGGTATGGGTCTCTCATTCCAAATTTTGATGATACTTTGACAAGAGAGAGAGTGTGTGTGTGGCGTGGTCATCAGTTAGGAGGGAAGGAAGCTGAGAGAGAAGGTGTAAGTGATTGTGAAAGAGGCCTAAACAATTATTAAGGTAAGTAATCTGCTCATACTTGTACGAGTTGCTATTTTGGTTAATAATTAGAAAAAGGGAAATTTCATTTTAACTCTAAGAATATTGAATTGTCAGATTAAAAAAATAGATCTGGGAGGGATAATGCATAAATGGTTGTGTCTGTCTGTTAGCAATTTTGTGTATGCATGTCCTTGTGCAACAGCGTATGTGAATATGTTTGCCTGTATGAATTGTGTGCGTGTGTCTGTGTATGTGTGTGTTTACATGTGTTTACAGAGAGTTTGTGTGCGTGTGCAGTGTGTATTACTGAGAGTCTGTGTGTGTGTGCTGCTGTATGGCAGCAGTGTGTATGTGTGTGTTACTGCTGTGTGCGTGTATGTGTATTGAATGTGTGCAGTGTGTATTGCTGAGAGTTTGTGTGTGTGTGTGCTGCTGTATGGCAGCAGTGTGTATGTGTGTGTACTTGTGCAATGGTGTGTATGTATGTGTGTTCGGTCGAAACCTAACGGTTTATTTTATATCCGCAAGCGCACGGGCTATTGTAATATAGCGGGTGCAAGTACGAGTCGATCCCACAGAGACAGGGTTTACTTAAGGGATATTTTTGTCTTTAGAAAATATAAAAAGGATTGGGGGGTAGATAAAATTTGTTTTTAGAATAATAGAGAGAGCATAGACAGAAAATACTTTAATTGAATTCTTATAAAACGAAGCATTCTCGGGATTGGAAATCATACACATAATCTTATTCATCAAATTGTCATTGTCTTAGAAATAAAAGGTTTTCATAAAAAGCAAGGATGGTATGTTAGGCCTACGCTATTTCGGGCTAGGACAATAGCGTTTGTATTCTT
The DNA here is from genome assembly GCA_022495995.1 of Adenophora triphylla var. japonica. NCBI lineage: Eukaryota > Viridiplantae > Streptophyta > Magnoliopsida > Asterales > Campanulaceae > Adenophora > Adenophora triphylla. The sequence goes on along the minus strand of JAFEMH010000307.1, from coordinate 263,667 downwards.
CACTAATTATGTTCTAATTGTTTGAGAAATCCGTTTATGTTTGACCCCGCCCTGTCACAAACGGGCATTCCGGCTTATCTCTAGCTGACCATAATTAGTAAGAATCCATTAAGGACGGAAGTTCAACATACTTTCCATTAAAAGAACATCCCTAGGCCATTGAACTACTCTCGTGATCAATGAACCTAGTTTCTTTATATGGTTCCGTCAATTGAGATTCTCCGCTAGGTACTTCTCTCAATTGATCGAATCATACAAATTGGATATCGCCAATAAGTAAGGCATTTAGAGAATAATATAAAGAAATTGTTTTAGATGAAGAAAGAAGACAAGACTAATCATTTTTTAGATGATGAATAAGCATGTTTTGAGTTTCCAACCCCAAGAATATGGGGGATTACTCACAAGCCATTTATAATATAAAAGCAATTAAAATAAGAGATTGAGTAAGAGAGACTTATGATGGACAAATGCTGGAAATAATGCTTCACTTTTATTGATCTTCTTCCAAAGTAACTTCAAGAACAAAGTAATGACTTGATCTTCAAATCTCCTTGGAAATTGTTATTACAAGTATTTTGTGTTTTCTATCTATCAAATATCGTATTTCTCTCTAATGATTCGTGTTTAAGACTGATCTCTAGGGTCCTATTTATAAAAAGGAGGGAACTCTTCAATCGGGTGCAACCAAAAGGTGCCTTTACGTGCCATCGCGTTTTGCACGGCCGCGTCAAGGAAGTTGCACGGCCGTGTGACCCTTGGCGCCGCATTTGAATTTAAGTCTTGACACCTTGCACGGCCGCTCCTAAATAAGCCGCACGGCCGCTCCGCCCGATGACACGGGCGCTCCTTCTTCAAGACACGGCCACTCCATATTTTAGGGCCAAAATGGCCTCGAAAAATGCCAAGTGCACGGCCGCTCCATCTCTCGCCGCACGGCCGCTCCGTCTCGAATTTTAACTTTGTGTGCTTGATTTGGTTGGTGCTCCCCCATGTCTTTTGCCTTGAGGTGTCCAAGTATCCTTTTGATAAAAATGAACCTAAAACCTGTCTAAAAAGGCAAGAAATATACCAAAAGCGTAAAATCTAGAAAATAAGAAAAAGAAACTAAAAAGTATAAGAAATGAAATGAAAAATGATGTTTTATGCCATAAAAAGTATATAAAAATAAGGATAAATGACTATATAATAGTCACTTATCAAACTCCCCCACACTTAAACCTTTGCTTGTCCCCAAGCAAACTTATAATGAAATATGGGGAGGGAGAAAAATTATGATTGATCCCTCAGAAATAAAGTAGCAAGCCCTCGAATGCCTTGTAGATAATGCCTTTTATCTATCCAATCATATTTTGAATATCTTTAAAAATTTTATTTTGGGAAGAAGTATTTTAGGGATGTTTTAAAGAGATAAAATGCAAGACAATAACCTAGTATAGCATATATAGAATTTTGATCAAGTAAAGCATGCTAGAAGGAAGAATTTTCTTGGTAGAAAAAGCCATCACTTTTTAGAGTGATTTTTTAGAAAAGATGAATTTTATTTCTTTAAGATGTACAAGAAAAGGTATAGACATTTATTCACAATTTAGAAGTTCCAAAGAATTGCATTACATTCTTGAATCACAAGGGTGAAGAATGGGTGATGGTAGTGGAAAAATCTCGTCAAAGTCAAACAAATTTATCTTTATTTTTGTACGTGTTATATTTTTGCAAAAGACCTAAGTTATTCTTGATCCTTTCAAGTAGGAGACATTGTGGTCGCGAGCCCCATGTTCCTAATACTTAGATCAAGAATACTTTTGGATATTATTCCCGTTTTGGCAAGGAAGCATCGTCGCAAATAACGCCGTGCCCCGAGTTACTTAGGAGATAATTTTCTTTTTGCTTTTGGTGACCATTGTCACTCTTTTATTAATAAGATAAAAGTGTTTTTCTTTGACTTGATTTGAAAATGGAAGGATGGAATTTATGAAAGGGTGTGATTCAAGGGATGCAAACAAAAAGGTGCTTCTTAAAAGGGAATAAATATCTAATAAAGATAAAAATGTACAATCTTAAAGGAATATATTCAAAATTTTGCATATATAACCAAGCATAAAAGAATTCCTTTCTAATCAAATGCATTTTCCTTGATGAGATTCTATATTGTGCTATACCAACTTATGAGGCTTTCAATTATTTCCTAAAAAGATCCCTTTATACTTTTCCTTTTTTATAGATTTCTAAGTGTATAGAAAATATGAGAGGAAAGATAAAGGCATTCATATTAGGGCAATTGGCAAGCATAATGATAATGATTTTTGATCATCATAGGGATTTTTTTTTTTTTTATATACTATTATACAAGCATAAAAGAAAAAAATGCAACTAAGTTAAAAAAGAAAAATTATACTAGAAAGCAGTTAAATCTATACTAGAAAGCGAGTAAATTTTAAAAACTAGAAAGCGAAAAATAAAGCGAAAAATAAAAGGATAGAATTACCCCCCCACACTTGAAATGAACATTGTCCTCAATGTTTCAAGGAACAATGCCAAATCCCGGGAGGGTAAAGGAAAAAACTTACTAAAATGGTGGTGGTGGTGGTGGAAAGTTGTCCCAATAGTTTGCCCCATAGTTGTAAATGTCGTCAATCCTCCCTTGAGCATATTGAATACGACCATCCATTTGGCCGAGTTGTTGAAGGATTTGAGCGTTTTGCTCAAGTAGTTGACCTTGTTGGGCAAACATTTGATCGAACCTTTGGTAGAAGTCGGGTGGCAATGGGGCTTGAATCTCTTCTTCTTCTTCTTGACCTTCTTCTTCAATAGCATTTGGGAAAATCCAAGTCTCGGGCTCTCTTATCCGGATGGTGGGGAGATTATTGCTTGGGAGTACAATGTAGGGCGTTTTATCCGCTCCTACTAACCAATTATACTCATTATTCCCTCTTACCGAAATGAGTTGCATAGTTCGAAGAGTTGGAATATCCAGTTTTGTTGACCCTCTCACCTCAACCCAATCATTTGGAACCTCAAAATTAAAGTGCTTGGCAAATAAAGTAACAATTCCTCCCATATGAATCTCCCCATTAAAGTTGGGAGAAACAATGTCACCAATCAACTCAAAGAAGAAATTGCAAAGATTCATCCTCCTACGCCCATTAGCAAATCCCCATAACAAAAACAACTCCTTCCTATTCACGGTTCGCTTATCCTCCCTAGCAAAGATGGTACAAGCGAAAATTCTATGTATAAGGCGGAAGGTTGGGTGAACGATAGAGGAGGCTTCTGGCACTTCGGGATGTGTAGGATGGAAGGCCGGTTATTTGGTTCCAAAAGACATTCTCATTATATTCAACGGGCATGTCGGGAAAAGTTTCGGTGTCAAAGGATAATCCCAAAATTCTACTAACTTCAGCCCCGGTTAAGTGGAGTTCCCTTCCGCCAAGGCGAAAGTCAATATGAAACTGATTAAACTTTCTCCCCGTTAACCTACAAGTATCCTCCTTAACCTTACTCTTCACCGTGCTCAAAAATTCTAGGGTAAGAACTTCATAGGTCTTCTCATGCTTTTGGAGAATTCCCTCGGATCTTAACCCCATAAACAAAGTCAGAACATCATCATAGATTCCTAATGATCGTAGGCGGTGCCTATCGTGAAATTGGGTTGGCCTAATCCTTTTGGAACTTAAGGCAACGAAACGTGCCGTCTCCCTTGGGCTCCTAAAATCAATCCCCAAAGTATTGAGAGTTGGATTAAAGCTAGAGGAGGAGGGTTGCTCCTTTCGAGACTTCTTTGTTACTCTCTCTCTGCAGCCTTTCCTTTCCCTTTGGTAGCCATTATCTCAAAACTCGTAAAATTTGAAAGACAAGAGAGGTGAAGGAGTTCTTACCCGAAGAAATTGCCGAGTAAACCCGAAATCTTTGATGCACAGCCACTGAAATGTCCAAGAGCTTCCTCCTTAACCTTAATCTTGAGCAATCCCTTCGAATTTCATGAAATGGGTGAAGGGTTTTGGTATTTTCGGAATTGGGGTTTTAGGAGGGTTTTTGGACTGATTTTGGTGGTGGAGAAATGGTTGAGTGATGGATTTGAGGATGATTGAGGGTTATAATGTGGGTTAGAATGGTAGAAAGATGGGTATTTAAGGTGTGTTGGGCGGAGGTTTTGATGGAGAAGGGTTGAAGATGGAGTAAATGAGGGAGGAGGGGGAAAGGTGCGTCTTTTTGACTGAACCGACGCAACTCCCCAGACGTTTTGCACGGCCGTGTTAAGGAACTTGCACGGCCGTGTCCCTTTCACTGAGTCAACACATCCCAACTCGATATGAACTGCACGGCCGCTCCGCATGAGCTGCACGGCCGTGCGAACTGAACTTCACCACTTTTTAAATCTTTTTTCCTAAAAAATAAAGTTAGCACAAACAAATATGATAAAATAAAATAAAATAAAATGAAAATAAAACAAAAATAATCCATCGGTTACCATCCCGATGATGCTTGTTTTAGGTCCTTAGCTTGACCCCTTCCCGGTAGTAGGAGATGCATGATATTTGGTTGGCCTTTTGTCATTGACAACTTGCCATTGCAATCCTTCCGGGTAATGAGTATCTTCGCGGTAGACATTTCTTCCATCCCGATTTCTTGGGTAGAACAAGTGACCTATAGTCTTTGCACTTTCGAAAACTCGAAGTGACCTCCGTCTTTGTTCTTTTTGACTTTTTCACCGCATTGTTAGTCTTGGGACAAGCGTAAATATCTAAAATATCATTACAAATCAAAGGTTCATTTTTTATAGGATCATTTTTTATTTCTTCCTTTGATTTTGTTTCCTCACCCATTAAATCTTCTTCACTAGGAATCCAATTTTCTTCGCTAGGGGTGTAGGTTTCTTCAATTGGGGTCCAATCTTCTTCACTAGGAGTATAGGCCTCTAAATAGGGATCTTCGAGAACCGGCCCATGCATACTAAATTCGACCCTTTCTTTCCCTATATTTAGGGAAAATGTGCCATTTTTCACATCTATGATTGCCCCGCAAAGGGCAAGAAATGGCCTTCCTAAAATGACGGGAATATAATGGTCTTCCGCCATATCCAAGATAACAAAGTCGACAGGGATGATTAAGTTCCCTACTCGACAAGGCAAATTTTCCATAATACCAACGGGGTATTGAACGGATCGGTTCCGCCAATTGGAGAGTTATGGTTGTGGGTCCGAGTTCCCCTATACCAAGCTTCTCGCTAACCGATAATGGCATTATACCGACGCTTGCTCCTAAGTCAAGGACAAATAAGTATTTATGTTTATTCCGCCAACACAACAAGGAATGGTGAATGTACCCGGATCCTTTAATTTTGGAGGGTCTTTATTTTGCAAAACGGCGCTCACCTCCTCCGCTAACCTAACATTCTCATTTTCTTTTAGCCTTTCTTTTTCTTCTATTAATTTTTTTAAAGGTTTAACGGCTAAAGGCATATCTTCATCCTTCCTAAAATAAGGAATGTTAACATTAATGGCATCCAAGTTATCAAGGAATTCATCATAATCCTTGCCTTTTTCTCTAGGGGATTCCGTCTCCAAACTAGTCTCAATCATCGGAGGGATTGAACTGTGATTATTTCTAGGGCATTCATTCTTCTTTTCTTGCTCATCCCTAGTTTCTACCATATTAACTTGCTCATTTGGCCTTTGAGGTTGACCGGGAAGACTCCCTTGTGGTCTATTCAATGGGGTAGCCTCGTTGAGCTTGTTGGGTTTCTAGCATCTTATTATGCGCCGCCAAGTTATCAAACCTAGCATTTAGCAATTTAAAACATTCCCTAAACTCATTATTGATCTTTTCTTGGGAGTTTTTATTTTCCACTACAAAATCCATTATAAGATCTAATTTAGACTTAGGGGGAAAAGTACTTGCATTGTTGTTGAAATTCTTAGGTGCAAATCCCGGGGGTTGTGTAGATGATTGCGGGTTAAGAACGTTGTTATTCTTATAGGAAAAATTGGGGTGATTCCTCCACTCGGGATTGTATGTATTAGAATACATCCCCCCTTTTTGCCCAAAAGAATTAACGAAGTTCACTTGATCGTTAGAAGTAACGTCAAGCAACTTCGTAGTTATCCGTACTATGTGAGTTAGACCCACATAGTTCGCACAAAACATTTACACTAGCAATGGGATTGACATTAAGATTTTCAAATTTCTTCAAAAGCATGTCAACTTTAGAGGAGAGAAGAGTAACTGCATCAACATTATATTTACCGGTGTACCTTGTTGTTGCTTCCCTCTCGCTTGACCATTGGTAATGGTTCAATGCAATATTTTCGATGAGGTCGTACGCCTCATCTACTCCTTTGTTCATCAAAGCTCCTCCCGCAATGCCGGCATCAATGGTCTCTCTTGTTTTAAAAATGAGACCGTTGTAGAAGGTGTGAACAATCAACCACTTTTCAAGCCCGTGGTGGGGGCACATTCTCGAGAAGTTCCTTGTACCGTTCCCATGCATCATACAAAGTTTCACTATCTCGTTTGACGAAGTTAGTGATCTTTGTTCGTATCTCGGGCGCCTTGCTTGGCGGGAAAAATCGACCAAGGAAAGCTTCTTGAATCTGGTCCCATGTTGTCAATGAATTCCTGGGGACCGAATTCAACCATTGTTTCGCCTTATCCTTGAGAGAAAATGGAAAAGGCGCATCCGGATTGCTTCCACCGTAACACCTTGAATACGTGTAGTATCACAATATTCAAGAAATGTTTGGATGTGTAGATGGGGATCTTCGAAGGCAAAGCCGCCGTATTGGTTATTCATAACCATGTGCAATAATTGCGGCTTTATTTCGAAGTTTGCCGCTCCGGCATTCGGCACAACAATAGGGATCTAGTTCCCGGGTACTTGGGTTAACAAAGTCCCGTAGGGTCCTAGCAGGTGTTTGCGGTTCTCCGTCCATGTGTTTTCGTAGAGTTTCTCTAAATCTCCTTAGTCTTTCGTGAAAGCTTCTTTCGGGTTCCTGATCAAAGTTATCAACAAATGTCCGAGACCGTTTCATAAACTACAAGAAAAACACTTGAAGGGAAATTAAACGCAATGTATTATAGGACAGAAAGCAAAATAGTAAAAACAAAAACTAAAAATTTGTAGTAAAGACAAAAATAAAAGTAAACCGTTGTCCCGCAAGAACGGCGCCAAAAACTTGTTCTGGTCGAAACCTAACGGTTTATTTTATATCCGCAAGCGCACGGGCTATTGTAATATATCGGGTGCAAGTACGAGTCGATCCCACGAGACAGTGGTTTACTTAAGGGATATTTTTGTCTTTAGAAAATATAAAAAGGATCGGGGGTAGATAAAATTTGTTTTTAGAATAATAGAGAGAGCATAGACGTAAAATACTTTAATTGAATTCTTATAAAACGAAGCATTCTCGGGATTGGAAATCATACACATAATCTTATTCATCAAATTGTCATTGTCTTAGAAATAAAAGGTTTTCATAAAAAGCAAGGATGGTATGTTAGGCCTACGCTATGTCGGGCTAGGACAATAGCGTTTGTATTCTTCACTAATTATGTTCTAACCGTTTGAGAAATCCGTTTATGTTTGACCCCGCCCGTCACAAACGGGCATTCCGGCTTATCTCTAGCCGACCATAATTAGTAAGAATCCATTAAGGACGGAAGTTCAACATACTTTCCATTAAAAGAACATCCCTAGGCCATCAACTACTCTCGTGATCAATGAACCTAGTTTCTTTATATGGTTCCGTCAATTGAGATTCTCCGCTAGGTACTTCTCTCAATTGATCGAATCATACAAATTGGAGATCGCCAATAAGTAAGGCATTTAGAGAATAATATAAAGAAATTGTTTTAGATGAAGAAAGAAGACAAGACTAATCATTTTTTAGATGATGAATAAGCATGTTTTTTGAGTTTCCAACCCCAAGAATATGGGGATTACTCACAAGCCATTTATAATATAAAAGCAATTAAAATAAGAGATTGAGTAAGAGAGACTTATGATGGACAAATGCTGGAAATAATGCTTCACTTTTATTGATCTTCTTCCAAAGTAACTTCAAGAACAAAGTAATGACTTGATCTTCAAATCTCCTCGAAATTGTTATCACAAGTATTTTGTGTTTTCTATCTATCAAATATCGCATTTCTCTCTAATGATTCGTGTTTAAGACTCGATCTCTAGGGTCCTATTTATAAAAAGGAGGGAACTCTTCAATCGGGTGCAACCAAAAGGTGCCTTTACGTCTGCAGTCGCGTTTTGCACGGCCGCGTCAAGGAAGTTGCACGGCCGTGTGACCCTTGGCGCCAGATTTGAATTTAAGTCTTGACACCTTGCACGGCCGCTCCTAAATAAGCTGCACGGCCGCTCCGCCTGATGACACGGGCGCTCCTTCTTCAAGACACGGCCACTCCATATTTTAGGGCCAAAATGGCCTCGAAAAATGCCAAGTGCACGGCCGCTCCATCTCTCGCCGCACGGCCGCTCCGTCTCGAATTTTAACTTTGTGTGCTTGATTTGGTTGGTGCTCCCCCATGTCTTTTGCCTTGAGGTGTCCAAGTATCCTTTTGATAAAAATGAACCTAAAACCTGTCTAAAAAGGCAAGAAATATACCAAAAGCGTAAAATCTAGAAAATAAGAAAAAGAAACTAAAAAGTATAAGAAATGAAATGAAAAATGATGTTTTATGCCATAAAAAGTATATAAAAATAAGGATAAATGACTATATAATAGTCACTTATCAATGTGCAATATGTTTGTATGTTCGTATGTGTTAAATGTGTGACGCCTGTATGCTGAGTAAGTGTAGTATGTGTTCATGTCATGATCAAGTACAAAATGAAAATGAATTGTGAAAATATGGGTAGGGGAGTAAGCACGTGAAAGGTGTAAAATACCATTAGAAAGTTCAGTTTACAACCTTAAGATTTTAATTAATTTGAGAACCTTAGAGATTTGGAAAATTATAATTAATCCTTAGTTTATTAATAAACATCATTCTAATCTTTTAATTTAGTAAAAAGAGATCAATAAAATAGATTGTAACACCTTATATTTGATTTTAGATTTTGGGAAACGAGCTTAGCAGAGTTGTACGTGTTCAAGTTTTCCTTAAAGTTGCGTAATTGAGGTAAGTGATTATACGTCTTTAGGTTTATTGCTTTCTTGACTCTTTGGTTAGGATTCCTATATTTTCTTGGAAATTATCGTCTTTGAAACGTTTAAGCTAAGCATTTGCTTTGCCTCCTTCGAACATACGTTTTTCAAATAAATCTTACATTGTTGGCCTTCGTGAAATTAAATTGTTTGCTTTAATTTCACACCATTGCTCGTTATACTACTTGCTTTTGCTATTGTATGATTCGTTATCACCTTGGCTCTTAAGTTATATTTGTTATTCGTTACCCTTTCGTTCTATGCATGATCATATTAAGTTAAACAACCCGTAATGACGGGGTATATTGATTTGGCCTATTAAGGCATTACACTACTGATGATTAGTAGTGGGGTGTTCCGGATACACTACTTAGTTTTGGGGCTCTTTGTGAGCCATTTATGCTCTTCGTGGGCTTTAGTGCTCTCTGTGGGCTTTTCGTACCCTTTGTGGGTTTTAGTGTTTATTGAGGTCGTTGGACCGCTTATATGATCATGCCATATGCTATGCATGTGAACCCTTGATTATTCGTTTTGTACTTCATATTAATAATTGTTAAAAACTTCGTATTTGAGTTTATTCGCTTCTTTTGTTATGCTATATTCTTGGAAATCATTCGTAACAGGTATTGTTTTGTGGTCACCTCTTCTTAGTACCCGAAGAGGTCCGTATAAGATCTTGCTGAGCATTGTTCGCTCACCCCTTCCTTTTCTTCTCTACCTCCAGGTTAGACGGTTGGACGAAGGCTAGGGTGAGCTATTGGAAGTTGAAGATTAGTTATTAAGAATATTTGTAATAAATCTATTTTATCACAGGTGTTGTAACCCTAGGCTAATAGGGATGAATAATGTACTGTGAAGAAATTATTTTATAATAAAACTTGAGGTTATTATTTGAGTTTAGTTTTTGTTAGATAAGTAATGCATCTAAAATTTGGGATCCTGAGATTAGGACCGGATTTTTGGGGCGTTACAGAGTGGTATCAGAGCAGAACCCCGGCCTTAGGGCTTGCGAGCTAGCCCGGGGGTACGATCTGGGTATTAAAGCTTAGGTTTTAGGTCCCGAGGTTTTAGAACTAAAGTGATGATTAGAAGAATCTTGACTTAGCATCAGTAGAGAACCTACCTGCATGAAATTAGTTATGCCCTTAGATAAAATTAATATCTTAGTTACTCGTTAGTTTGAACCTTAACTAACTTGAGATTTGATTTATTAGATAATAATGTTTGGAAGAAATTGGGGTGGAAGGCGTCGTCGCTCTGGTTGTGTTGCTCAAGGGCCAGGGGCGAATGATGAAGCAAATCAACCCGACATGGATTTGGCAGTCATTCTACAAGGTTTGACTCAAGCTATCGTTACGGGAATGGGGCAAGCTGCTCAAGTACAAACTCCACCTTTAGCACCACAAGGCACCATTCCACTAATGAATTTCCAGAAACTTAATCCGAAATCTTTTTCTGGAGCACGTGGTTCAACCAAACCGTAACATCGGATGGAGAACATGGAGAAGATATTTGAAACAATGGCGTGCACCGACGCACAGAGAGTCACATTTGCCACCTTCGTGCTAGAAGGTGAAGCAGACCAATGGTGGAAGGCAGAGAAGCGTAGAATTGAGCAAGAAGGGATTGAGGAGTATACTTGGAACATGTTTGTCGAAGCATTCAACAACAAGTACTTTCCTCCGGTTGTACGCGATAGGAAGATGGTTGAATTCTTAGACCTGGAGCAAGGAGAGATGACAGTGGATGAGTATGATGCGAAGTTTATAGAACTCTCACGCTATGCCCCAGCGTTCTTTGACAATGAGAGTCAAAGGGCTCGAAAGTTTGAGAGAGGGTTGAACTCGCGAATTGCATATCGCTTAACCGCTTCAAGCTCCCTACTTATGCGCCGAAGTGTTGGATCCGACTTGTCGAGCAAGAATCTATGGAGTTTAAAAAGAAGAGGGATGAAAAGAAGAGAGGAGCAGATGATAGGTCAACTCGAGATCGTGGTCAGTCAAGCAACCAAAGTAGTAACAATGGCAAGAGGAGGGCAACTGAAAATAACCGCAATCAATGGAGCTTTCAGCCAAACAAGAATCTGAATCAGACTAATGGGAGCAATGTAGTGTGCCGGACTTGTGGGGGTAAGCATATGACCAAGGCATGTTATCGTACTACAGGTGCTTGCTTTAATTGCGGAAAGGTGGGTCACCAGATAAAGGATTGTCCACAACCTTTGAAGGAAAGGTATGCAAAGAAAGAAGATGATAAAGAAAAGACTAAGCAAAGAAGGAAGAGTCTTTGCCATGACAGCTAGGGATGCTGAAGCTTCTAATGATGTGGTAGCAGGTACCATTCAAGTTTGTTTTCGCAATGCATATACCTTATTAGACCCTGGTGCCACACATTCCATAGTATCTTCACATTTTGCTCGTCGTTTGAACTTTCCTGCTCAAAAGCTAGACTATGAATTAGTTATTGATACTCCTATGAAAAAGTCTGTGCCTGTAACCTCCATTCTTAGAACTTGTCCTGTGCACTTGGGAAATAAGGTGTTAAGTGCAGACCTTATTATTATGGACATCCAAGATTTTGATGTAATCTTGGGTATGGACTGGTTAGCAGCTTACCATGCTAAGGTAGATTGCTTTAAGAAGGAAGTAGCCTTCAATGTTCAGGGAGAGTCAGCATTTAAGTTCAAAGGTTCTAAGCCAGTGACTACACCAAAGATCATCATCGCTCTAAGGGCGCGAAAGCTCTTGGGAAAGGGTTATCAAGGATTCATTGCTAGTATCCTTGATAACAGTAAAGAAGATGTTGCTTTGGAAACGCTTCCTGTTGTTAAGGAGTTTCCTGATGTGTTTCCCGAAGACTTGCCTGGTCTTCCTCCAGATAGAGAAGTGGAGTTCTCTATAGAGTTGGTACCTGGTACCGGCCCTATCTCAAAAGCCCCATACCGTATGGCCCCTACTGAACTTAAGGAGCTAAAGGAGCAATTGCAAGAGTTGTTGGACAAGGGATTTATTCGACCGAGTACATCCCCTTGGGGTGCTCCGGTGTTGTTTGTCAAAAAGAAGGATGGGTCGATGCGTCTATGTATTGACTATCGAGAGCTGAATCGGGTCACCGTGAGGAATAAATATCCACTACCTAGAATCGATGATCTGTTTGATCAATTGCAAGGAGCGTGCTATTTTTCCAAGATAGATCTTCGTTCTGGGTATCACCAGTTGAAGGTAAAGGACGAGGATGTTGCTAAAACTGCATTTAGAACCCGATACGGTCACTATGAGTTTTTGGTGATGCCGTTTGGGTTAACTAATGCCCCCGCTGTTTTCATGGACTTGATGAATAGAGTATTTAAGGAGTTTTTAGATCGGTGTGTTATTGTATTCATCGATGACATACTGATATACTCCAAGAGGAGGGAGGAACATGAAGAACATTTAAGATTGGTTCTTAAGATTCTGCGTGAGAAGAAGTTGTTTGCAAAGTTCAAGAAGTGCGAGTTCTGGTTAGAGAGGGTTGCCTTTTTAGGGCATGTGGTATCCAAGGATGGCATTTCTGTGGATCCTGCAAAGATTGAAGCTGTTATGGGATGGGAGCGGCCGACTACTGTCACGGAGGTGAGGAGTTTTCTTGGGTCAAGTGTGCTATTACCGTCGTTTTGTGGAAGGTTTCTCTAAAATTGCTACACCCATGACAAAGTTGATGCAGAAGAATATAAAATTTGTGTGGACGGATGATTGTGAAGCTAGCTTCCAAGAGTTAAAAAGGCGGCTAGTGTCTGCACCAATCTTAACCTTGCCAACGGGAACGGGAGGTTTTGTTATCTATAGCGATGCTTCATTAAGTGGCCTTGGATGTGTGTTGATGCAAAATGGGAAGGTAATTGCTTACGCATCAAGGCAATTGAAGAGTTATGAGAAGAATTATCCTACTCATGATTTGGAGTTGGCTGCTGTTGTTTTCGCACTTAAAATTTGGAGACATTATTTGTATGGCGAGTCATGTGAAATTTATACCGATCACAAGAGCCTTAAATATATCTTCACTCAGAAAGAGTTGAATATGAGGCAAAGGAGGTGGTTGGAGTTACTTAAAGACTATGATTGCACAATTTTGTACCATCCAGGAAAAGCCAATGTTGTCGCTGATGCTTTGAGTCGTAAATATAAAGGGAGTTTAGCATCTCTGATGGAAGTTGGAAGTTGTGGTGTGAATGAGGTTGAACCCTTTTCTATGAAAGTTAATGTTCGAGGTGGTAAGGGCTATTTGGCACATTTGAGCGTTATTCCAAGCTTGATGGAGAAGATCAAGGAGGCACAAGCTGGTGATGCCGAGTTGATGGACATATCGAAGAACTTGAACGAAGGGGAAAAGTCGGAGTTCCGCATTGATAAAGAGGGCATTCTGCGATATGGCTCAAGGATATGTGTGCCATCCGATGCTAAGCTTAAACAAGAAATTATGGAGGAGGCTCACTGTTCAAAGTTTGCAAACTCACCCAGAAGTACGAAGATGTATCGGAATATGCGAGATACATTTTGGTGGAATAATATGAAGAGAGAAATAGCAGCACTGCTTTCTGTTTAGTTTGCCAAAGAAGTTAAGATTGAACATCCAAGACCGGACGGATTGTTGCAATCTTTACCTATCCCCGAGTGGAAGTAGGAGCATATCACTATGGATTTTGTCACCGGGTTGCCAAGAACAAGCTTAAGGGGTACAACGCCATTCGGGTCATTGTTGATAGATTGACGAAGTCCGCTCATTTTCTTGCTATTCGGTAACCGACTCTATCGAAGTGTTGGCAAAGATTTACATAAGAGAAATCGTAAGGTTGCATGGAGTACCCGTATCTATTGTGTCGATCGAGATACAAGATTTACATCCAAGTTTTGGAAGAGTCTACGCGAGCTGGGGCACGAACTTGAGCACGAGTACAGCCTTTTCATCCGCAAACCGATGGTCATCCGAAAGAACGATTCGCACCTTTGAAGACATGCTTAGGGCTTTTACATTGGATTGAAAGGAAGTTCGGATGACCATTTGATTTTGATTGAGTTTACTTATAACAACAGTTTCCGTACAAGTATAGAGATGCCGCCTTATGAAGCTCTTTATGGTCGTAAGTGTCGATCTCCAACTTGTTGGGATGAAGTAGGAGAAAGGCAATTGCTAGGACCCGAGTTGGTTCAAGTCACTGTAGAGAAGGTTCAATTAATCAGGAAGAGGTTACTCACAAAGACAAAGCGCATGTAAGTCTTATGCAGATAATCGTCGTCGTGAACTTGAGTTTAAGGTCGGAGATCATGTATTCCTAAAGATATCTCCAACCAAGGGGATTATGAGATTTGGTATACGAGGCAAACTTAGCCCTCGTTTTGTTGGACCCTTTGAGATTTTAGAACGTGTTGGAGAAATGGCGTATAAACTTGCCTTGCCTCCCATGTTATCTGGAGTTCATAACATCTTCCATGACTCGATGCTAAGGAAGTATGTGTCGGACTCTAGTCATGTGATTCACCATGAACCATTGAAGATTCAAGAGGACTTTAGCTATGAGGAGCATCCTGTTCGTGTGGTGGACAAGAAAGAACAAGTTCTAAGAAGGCGTGTCATTCCCTATGTCAAGGTTCAATGGAGTAACCATTCTGAAAGGGAAGCGACATGGGAACTCGAGAGCGAGATGCGCGACAAGTATCCCGAGCTTTTTGTTTGATCAGGTACGTCAAGTTTGGGGACCAAACTTCTTTTAAGGGGGTAAGTATGTAATAACCAGAAAATTATAAATAGTTAATTAATTACTTTGGATAATTCAAATAGATAAGAAGATAATGGATGAATTTAATTAGTAAACCTCCCTTCACATTCTCATTATAGGGTGGAAGTATCTACCTTGTAATTAACGTGTCCCTCTAGTATAAATAGGATCCTTGGGTATGGGTCCCTCATTCCAAATTTTGATGATACTTTGACAAGAGAGAGAGTGTGTGTGGCGTGGTCATCGGGCTAGAGGGAAGGAAGCTGAGAGAGAAGGTGTAAGTGATTGTGAAAGAGGCCTAAACAATTATTAAGGTAAGTAATCTGCTCATACTTGTACGAGTTGCTATTTTGGTTAATAATTAGAAAAAGGGAAATTTCATTTTAACTCTAAGAATATTGAATTGTCAGATTATAAAAATAGATCTGGGAGGGATAATGCATAAAATGGTTGTGTCTGTCTGTTAGCAATTTTGTGTATGCATGTCCTTGTGCAACAGCGTATGTGAATATGTTTGCCTGTATGAATTGTGTGCGTGTGTCTGTGTATGTGTGTGTTTACATGTGTTTACAGAGAGTTTGTGTGCGTGTGCAGTGTGTATTACTGAGAGTCTGTGTGTGTGTGCTGCTGTATGGCAGCAGTGTGTATGTGTGTGTTACTGCTGTGTGCGTGTATGTGTATTGAATGTGTGCAGTGTGTATTGCTGAGAGTTTGTGTGTGTGTGTGCTGCTGTATGGCAGCAGTGTGTATGTGTGTGTACTTGTGCAATGGTGTGTATGTATGTGCAATATGTTTGTATGTTCGTATGTGTTAAATGTGTGACGCCTGTATGCTGAGTAAGTGTAGTATGTGTTCATGTCATGATCAAGTACAAAATGAAAATGAATTGTGAAAATATGGGTAGGGGAGTAAGCACGTGAAAGGTGTAAAATACCATTAGAAAGTTCAGTTTACAACCTTAAGATTTTAATTAATTTGAGAACCTTAGAGATTTGGAAAATTATAATTAATCCTTAGTTTATTAATAAACATCATTCTAATCTTTTAATTTAGTAAAAAGAGATCAATAAAATAGATTGTAACACCTTATATTTGATTTTAGATTTTGGGAAACGAGCTTAGCAGAGTTGTACGTGTTCAAGTTTTCCTTAAAGTTGCGTAATTGAGGTAAGTGATTATACGTCTTTAGGTTTATTGCTTTCTTGACTCTTTGGTTAGGATTCCTATATTTTCTTGGAAATTATCGTCTTTGAAACGTTTAAGCTAATCTATTGGTTAGCATTTGCTTTGCCTCCTTCGAACATACGTTTTTCAAATAAATCTTACATTGTTGGCCTTCGTGAAATTAAATTGTTTGCTTTAATTTCACACCATTGCTCGTTATACTACTTGCTTTTGCTATTGTATGATTCGTTATCACCTTGGCTCTTAAGTTATATTTGTTATTCGTTACCCTTTCGTTCTATGCATGATCATATTAAGTTAAACAACCCGTAATGATCGGGTATATTGATTTGGCCTATTAAGGCATTACACTACTGATGATTAGTAGTGGGGTGTTCCGGATACACTACTTAGTTTTGGGGCTCTTTGTGAGCCATTTATGCTCTTCGTGGGCTTTAGTGCTCTCTGTGGGCTTTTCGTACCCTTTGTGGGTTTTAGTGTTTATTGAGGTCGTTGGACCGCTTATATGATCATGCCATATGCTATGCATGTGAACCCTTGATTATTCGTTTTGTACTTCATATTAATAATTGTTAAAAACTTCGTATTTGAGTTTATTCGCTTCTTTTGTTATGCTATATTCTTGGAAATCATTCGTAACAGGTATTGTTTTGTGGTCACCTCTTCTTAGTACCCGAAGAGGTCCGTATAAGATCTTGCTGAGCATTGTTCGCTCACCCCTTCCTTTTCTTCTCTACCTCCAGGTTAGACGGTTGGACGAAGGCTAGGGTGAGCTATTGGAAGTTGAAGATTAGTTATTAAGAATATTTGTAATAAATCTATTTTATCACAGGTGTTGTAACCCTAGGCTAATAGGGATGAATAATGTACTGTGAAGAAATTATTTTATAATAAAACTTGAGGTTATTATTTGAGTTTAGTTTTTGTTAGATAAGTAATGCATCTAAAATTTGGGATCCTGAGATTAGGACCGGATTTTTGGGGCGTTACATGCGAGCACCTGGATGTCCGCCACAAACTCCTTCATGGACCTCATAGAGTAAGTTGGTGACCATGTGAGTTTTAACACATCTTAGCAAAGGCTTGGTGAATGATCGCCGAAAAAGCACCCCATCGAGGACGAGGTATTTCGCGGACACCGTTCTGATGGCTCTAGCCTTTACTGGGTCCTCGGGGAGGGTTTGCTTCTCGATGTAATCCTTCATTTCATCTACCCAGTCCCTTACTTGATCCTCAATATTGTTTATCCGTATTCGATCTATAGCAGTCTCTCCGTGAATTCAATCCGGCACCGTCTCCAATTCACCAATTTCTTGCTCGGTTATTCTTGAAAGGAGGTCGCCTTCCACATTATCCTCTCTCATGACTTGGTTCAGCTCATAGTAAGTGAAATTTTTGATGAGGGTTTTGCAAGGCCACAAGATCGAGCTAGTACCGGGTTGATAGTATCATACTCCCCTAATTTGATTAACTATGAGCCGAGAGTCACTATTGATCTCAATATTACGAACTCCCAAGTCTCTTGCCAATTCCATGCCCGCTATAATCGCTTCATACTCGGCTGATTGTTTGATGCCTCGAACTTGAATCTTAAGGCCCTCATAAATTTCTCCCGCAGGTGCGATCGAAGTATGCCCGCTCCACCGATTAACTTGCTCGCGGAGCCGTCCACACATAAAGTCCACACCTCTTCCGGACGCTCCCTTGGTTGAACAATTTCGTGCTCGGGCTTTCTCGGGTCATCTTCTCGATTCCCGCTCGCTTTCTCTTTCCGAGGTCGCCGTCCGCTAATTTGAATGATGATTCTACCACAAAATCAACTAAGGCTGCGCTTTGATTGTCTTTCTCGGGAGTAGGTGATCTGGAACTCAGTGAGCTCTATAGACCAAGCTAGCATTCTCCCCGAGGACTCGGTTTATGTAAAACCTTTCTAAGCGGGGCCTCGCTTAGTACAGCTTATAGGATGTGCGTAAAAGTAGGCTCTTAATTTTCGAGCGTATACAAGCAAGGCGTAAGCTAACTTTTCTATATTAAGATAACGCCCTTCTACGGCGGACGGTGCCTTACTTACATAATAAACTGGTTTTGGGAGTTACTCTCCTCCCTTACAAGAACAGCAGCCACGCTGCATCAAGCAACGGCTAAATACAAAAAGAGCTCTTCTCCGGCACCGGCCGCCGAGTAGAGGTGGCTGCCCGAGGTATGTCTTGACTTCTTCGAAAGCTTGATGGCACTCAGTGCTCCATGCAAATTCATCAGCTCTCTTCCCCCCTTTGAGAGTTTTGAAGAAGGGGAGGCATCTCTCTGCTGACCGCGAGATGAAGCGGCCAAGTGCGGTGATGCGACCATTGAGTTTTTGTACATCCTTCACGCAAGCAGGAGGTTTCATGTCCAATAGGGCTTGGATTTTTTCTGGATTAGCCTCTATTCCTCTTTGGTTGACCATGAATCCGAGGAACTTGCCCGCCTTGACCCCGAAAGCGCACTTAAGGGGGTTTAGCTTCATGTTGTTGTGGCGCAAGTTTTTGAAGGTTTCCTCCACATCGAGTTCGTGGGAGTTTTCCTTAGTTTTTATGACCATGTCGTCAATGTAGGCCTCAAGATTTCTGCCTAGTTGGTTTTTAAAGACCAGATTGACCATGCGCTGATATGTGGCTCCTGCATTTTTCAGCCCAAAGGGCATCATAGTGTAGCAGTATGTCTTGCCCGCAAAGAATGAAAGCTACAGAGCGGACATCTTCAGGAGCCATCTGGATCTGATGGTAGCCGGAGTATGCATCAATAAAGCTTAGAACTCTGTGTCCGGCTATAGAATCCACCAATCTGTCTATGCGAGGAAGAGGGAAACAATCCTTGGGGCATGCCTTGTTGAGATCGGTGAAATCAACGCACATCCTCCATTTACCATTGGATTTCTTAACCATGACCACATTGGCCAGCCATTTGGGGTAGGAGATCTCCTTTATTATCCCCGCTTTTAGCAATTTTTCCACTTCTTCCTTGATGGCAATCTCTTTCTCCGGGAGAAATATCTCGGATTTCTGGTGAATGTTTTTGAAGGATGGGTCATCGTTGATTTTATGGAGGATCACGTCCTCGCTGATGCCTTGCATATCTTCCACCCTCCAAGCGAACACATCGCAATTTGCTCTAAGGAACTCAATAAGTATCCTTCTCTCCTCGCTGTGAATTTCCAGCCCAACCTTAACTCGTTTGCTCGGGAAGTGGGGATTGATTACCACCTCCTCGAGCTCGTCGTTAGGTTGAAGGTCGCCGATTTCACGATTGTGCAGGGAGTCAATGACAATAGTTGGGGGTTGACCTGAGCTTCGGCCGTTGTTGCCATTAAATATATGATATCACGGTCAATTTCCCCTCTATTCCTCGATCAATATAACCTCCCTCAACAGGGCAGCCAATCGCTTTCGATTTTCTCGCTCATCTTGAGCTCCACCTTCGTGGAATGGAAAGAAAGCATGCCAATTGGTACGGGTGGCGGCGGGAGTGCAAGAGTTTTCCCTTTTTGACTTGTCCTCGCCCTCTATCTCGCGCGGCAGGAGGTCTCGGCCTTTCGTTCTTTCCTTTTTTCCTCCAAAGGTTCTCGGAGGAATCTCCCGGCCGGTTCTTGATGGTAGCAACCCCGCCCGGGTGTTAAATTTCACCCTTTGGTGGGGACGGACGCAACTATTCCCAATTCGGCCCGAGCGCTACGCCGAGAATGGCATTGTATTGGGAAGGAAGATCGACCACCATGAAAGTTATCTTGGCCGTCTTCGCATGGGTTTTTCCCCAATAGCTACGTCAAACACAATCGTCCCCTTTACCCTTACGGCGTGGTTGGTGAAGCCTTCGAGCATGCCCGCATATGGAGTGAGATGTGCTTACGTCATTCTCATTCCAACCAAAGTATGGTTGTAGAGAGTATGTCGCGGGCCTCCAAAGTATCTATCAACACTCGGCCTATGTTTGCCCGGTTGATTCTCATTCTGAGGGTGAGTGGTTGTGTGGAATGAAAAAGGGTGGAGGCAAGTTCACTCCTTTTGAACCCAATTTCCTGCTCTTCCTCCGGAGCCATGGCGGGTATGGAGAAAACCTTCTCTAATGTCCGAATTTGGAGGGACAACTGCTTATTTGAGGGAGGTTCCTCCCCAATGAAGTTAATGTCATAATCCCCAAAATCGTCATCATAATTATCTCTTTCATTCCTCTCTCGGGTCCCCGCGTGTGTCGTGCCCGCCGCCGATCATTGTTATTGGGGCAGCATTGTTTCCCTTAACCCACTTGGTTAGCTCCCGTTATTGATTTTCGCTGGATTACTCGCTTCACTGGAAACAGCCCTCGCTCCGTGCCCGCGGTCGTTGTGATACTCACGTAACTTAAGTCTACTCCTCTCATTTGGCTTTCGAAGCATGGGGGAGGAGCAGAAAGTCCGAGGCTCTCATGATCACCACCCTTGGGTCGGTGAGCTCTGTGTAAACCGTTTCGGCCATGGCCTTTTTGAGCTTTTCCGATCCCCTACTCCGTTTTTGCCCCGATTATTGGTGTGAGCAGTGCTCGGGTGGTCTCCCCGGACTTGGCTTATCCTTTCTTTCGCGTAAGCTCGGGAGCGGGCACACTAGGCTCTTCGGCGGAGGCAATGGCCGAGGCCCTTTCATACATTTCCTCCACCGATTTAGGTTTCTTTGGAGGCAAAATTCATTTTGAGGAAGGAGGAACCGAGGCCGCCCTCAAAACATAGTCTCGATATCTCCCTCGTCCAGTCCACAATCTCCTCGCTCACCTTCCCGAACCGGGATATATAATCTTTTGTAGGCTCGCTTGGTGCCCGCTTGACACCTGACAAGATCTGTCTTTGGTCTAGCGGGCACACTGCTCCGGCAAAGGCATTGAGGAAGAGAACTACGAACCGATTGAATGACCGGATACACCGGGGCTTGAGGGCTAGCATCCAAGATAGGGCCTTGCCGGTGAAGGTCGCAGCCTAAAGCCTTGCACATCACCGACTCGTCCGCGGAGAATAAAGCCATCTCGGCCCTCAAATCTTCCCATATGACTCTTGGCATTTTTGGATCCATCGTAGGTGTCCATCTCGAGGGGGTTTGCTCCTTCTCGGATTGGGTGCCCGCGCAATTTTATCGCCGAAAGCGTCCATGGTGCGGCCACACTTCGGGCAGCCTTTCGATGGGTTTCCCACATCTTCCGCATAAATTCCACAAACTCGGGTTCCGATCATCAACCTTTGCTTTTTAGTTCGTGGAGTCACGGCCTTCTCCTTGGCCTGAGCCAAGGGTCTGGCTTTGGACCTCCGCACGGCGGTTTGACCGTGCCTCTTCCCCTATCTCCTCGCTATCCTCTACATGTACCACGCTGCTTGGCCGGCCGTCCGCTGCTCAAGGGCCGGGTTCAACCCGGTTTGCCCCCACGCCTTGACTAGCAAGCGAGTTAGCGGAGCTCGTTGGGAGAACCTTTGTGACCCTTGAGGGAACCGTAGCCCCCATTGGCCTCTATTTCAAACATTTCCATCTCCGCGTCGTTGATGGCCATGGCCTCCGCGACCGCTTGGACTTGGAGGCCAAGATTTCCTTCCTTCTCGGGATTTGCTCGGGGAAAGTGGGGTGGTTAGAGTGGTGTTTTTTATGTGAGCTTGGGGAGTTTTTGGGCTATTGTTTAGTAGGGCCTGGGCTTTTTCAGCACGGGCTTCCTCGGTTAACCGGTGTAGAACTCGTTGAGCTGGGGATTTTTGAGGCTGAGAATGGGCCCCCATTCTGTTGAAAACAGAGTTGGTTTGCCTTTCCCTATTGATGGTGGAGGGTTCGGCTTGGTTCTCCTCCTCTAGGGTCAAATGACCAGCATTTTTCAGAATTTGAGACATGTCTCAGAAAGACGAAAATAACTGAAAATAAGTGTCTTTTGACAGTCAGTTGTTTAGACTACAAGGTGTGTCTGAAAACAAAAGTTTTGAACGGGAAAAACTTAGTGATGTAAAAAGAAGAGCCTTTCGGCACTGAATTTGTTTAGGACACGTGAGGTGCCTTGAAAACAAAAGATTTTTAACGAGAAAACGAAAGAAAGTTTGTTCCCGGCAATGGAACCACTGATGACGCCACAGCTTTCGGGGTCAGGAGCGGTTCAGGATATCTGGCTAGGATATATTTGGTGGTTTGAGGTAACTAGATCACAACACAGACAAGCACCGTTAAGGTCAAAGTTGGATGTTACTCCAACTCAGGCCCTCGGGTGTGAGAGTAAGAATACTGAGTAATAAGGCTTTGAATACCTTTGGAGTGTGTGTGTGTGTTTAGGTTTAGAGAGTAATAGAGCTTACTCAATTGTATATGGAACTTACCTTGCCCAAGGGGGTAAAGGCCTTCTATTTATAGACAATGCAATGGTGCTTGTTGAGGTAAGCAATGAGATCAGCCCTAGGGGGCACTTTGGTATTTGACCAGCTACACGTGTCCGCAGCTAATTGGTCCTGTCAGGGAGGGAACATTGACTGTCCAGGGGACATGGCTGAAAGTGACATGAGCCGTGTAGCCGGCTTAGTGCATTAAATGGAATAGTAGGCGCCGGACTGAGCCGCATTGAATGCGTGATGGGGGAGCCGGCAAGTGGCCTGTCGTGAGCGCAAGCTAACTTGCTCAGCAAGGCTTGACATTAACCGGGAAGAAGATGTGCCCGCGGTCAACGTTGTGCCCGCGGTCAAAGATATATGACGCGAGCACGGTTGATGCGGGCATGACTCATGCGGGCACGGATCCAGCGAGCAGGGTCCCAATGGTCCTCGATGGGGACGATGCGAGGAGGGACACGGTCTTGACCACAAGGGCCTATTTGTCCGCGGTCTTCCCTTCAGCGGTCTAGGAACTGCCACGTCTCTGGTTCCTTGGACTAGACCGAGCGCGGGCCCGGTCCAGTAGATCCGGGCTCATCAAATTATTTTCGATAATTGGGGGAAATTCAATTTTTGGGACATCATTTAATGCGTTTTTGAAAATATCCAAAGCCCTTTCATCTCCTTCATTTAAAAACGAAGTCAATTCCTCCTTATCACTTTTTACCTTCTCAATTTTCGTCTGTACCACTTCTGATCCTACTCCGGCAAAACATGTTGTCACTCTGGCGCTCATTTCTACTGTTTTGCCCAGATTTCATCCTATTTTCATCGTTTTTCAAACTCTTCAGACCTTCAGCTCACTGCATTGTCATTTTAGGGTTCATACGGTGCGGTTTTTAAGACCCCCACCATTTCTTGAAGTTTTCGGCCAAATTCTTCAAGCCTTTGTTACCTTTCTACATATTTCCAGGTAAATCCCCTTCAATTCTTCATTTTTTCAGGTCTTAGTTCAATTTTATGCATCTTTCATGGCTAGAACCAAATCTTGTGATGGGATAGTTAGGTTTGGTCAAAATAGGAAAAGTGGTGGGTTTTATAGGGTTGACAGAGGTGTATGGGCTAGGATTTCTCGCGAGTACCTCAATACTATGCTCATAAGACATAGCGCAGATGTCACCATTTTAGATGCCTTGGAAATTCGTGGTCCTCCTTTTTTGCACAAGTCTGTTCCTATGAAAACCTTATTTACCACTTGGGAACTTTGTTCACACATTTGCAAGCTCTATCGTACTCTTTTTTATTTTGATTTCTCAGACACTGACTTTCCCGCTGCATATAATTTATGTAGTCATCGCTTCTATAAACAGGTTCTCTCCTCTTCCAGTGACATGGGCGACATGTCTTCCTCTAGTTCTTCATCAAGTCAGGACGTCTCTGATACGTTGGTTGCGGAAACTTCTTCAAGGCATCAAGCCTCTAATGATGTTTACATGGGTGATGTTGCTGAAGCTAGTACCTCTTCTTCCTTGGAATTCCAAATTCCCATACATGTTAAGCATGGAATTAATCACAACCTTTATCATATTGAGCAATATGTGGGCGACATGTCCCTTGCCACCATGCAACAACGTATTGATAGGGTTGTTGCCTATCCCTCCCAACTAGATGATGGCCTTAGGTTTCCCATTGATCCGTTTATTTGTGATGTCATGCATAAGGCCCAAGCCGCCATTGTTGATCTCCATCCTAATGTCATCTGGATCTTAACTAGCTTCATTGTCATTTGTAGGGCCCTTAGACAAGAACATGCTATTCCTTTACTTGTTTATTTGTTTGAAGGCTATACTACAGTCACCAAGCGAGATGGGGTTTTCGAGAATCGTTTATCCATCAAATATAGAAAACCAAAAATTCTTACTCCCCTTCCTAGGAAAGTCCATAACTGGCAGTCCAAACCCATATTCATAACTTCTTGCGTGGGTTGGACCAATTCTAGCGACCTTCGAGAGATAGTTCCAAAAATTGAAACTAGGAAAGCCCTGGTGTCTTGCGACAATCGCCGCAAAGATAAAATTTTGAAAGTTCTTGCCAAAGCTCAAGACAGAGGCATAGCCTTGTTTTCTTGGAGAGAGATTATTTCCAAACCATCTCTATTAAGGAAAGTTGGTCCCCCTGACTTCACATTCCCTAAGAATGAATCTCACATTCTAATTGTTCGCACTACTCCTTATCCTGGATGGGAGATTCACTCGGGAAACTGTTTCGCCCCAGACCGCGGTCCTTGAAAATTAGAAGGTCGTTGTTGCAATTCCATGTTTGATGTATATTGTTTGTTTCTCGCCTTTAACCTTTCTTTCGCTTGTATTTTCCTTTATTTCTTTTTCTAACTGTTTATCTCCTTCTGTTTATAGAATTCAGGAGTATGGAACTTTCGTAGAGGCGAGAAGCATTTTTAGGTGCTGATGGTCGTAGAAAGAGACTTACTGAGGCTAGGCAAGCTAATGTACTCAAGCTTACCTCTAACTTGGAAGTGTCAATTTCCCGCTATGGGGATGATTCGGATGCCATCAACTTGGAGAAGGCCAATGTTGCCATTGATAGAGCTGCTGATCCAACTAAGAAGAAGAAGAAGAAATCGAAAACTCTCGTGTGAGCTTCTACCCTTAGACTGAGGGATGAAGATGATGTTGAGGAAGAGGAGGCCCAAGATTAAGAAGAATACCAAGAAGCAACTCAAGAGGAGACCCATGCCGATAAGGCTGTTGAGGCCATTGATCCAAGTTTGAATGAGGAAGGTGGTTCTTGCCCTTCCAAAAGAGCTCGTATTTTTTATGATCCCCAAAGTTTGACTGTGGAGGAAGAGACTTCAACTAAAGTAAGGGGAGCGAGAAACTTTAAAGTCGCGAGTTGGCTCCAAGAAGGCTTCCAGATGCCTGCTGATGAAGATGGAATATTTGAGCTCAGTAAGTAGATTGCTAGTGCTTCTGCCTTATCAGGATTTGACATCCACTCACGAGATCCAATACTTAGCATGATTGGTGGTGTTATCGTCCAGAGAGTGAGCGACAAACACCAAGTCGCTGAAGTTGAAGAGCAGGATGCTGACCTTTCTCTTAATTACGTCAGGGTCCAAATTTGTGGAGTAAGTTTAATGTTTCCCGCGTACTCTGCCATTTTGATTCTCGCATTTTATATATTTTCTAACTTCACTTTGTTTTTCTTTAACATATTACCAGTACTCTTTATGGGTTGAGAAACAAGTGCAATCAACTTGCAGTCGATGTGGAATCTCGCGACAAGGCTCGCAAAAGAGCTTTGTCCGAGAAAGAAAAGTATAAGAAAAGATGTTTTCAACGAGAAGAAGATATGGCCGCTCTTCAGGCCGAGAAGGTGAAAGTTGATGAAGTCATTAAGTCCTTTGAGCAAACTGAGAAAGAGCTCTGAGATGAGATGGAGACTTTGAAGAAAGGTTTGGAAGAAAAGAACAAATGTCTGGAAGCTGAAAATGCCAGTCTAAAAGATGAAGCTTCTCAAAATGCCAGCATGATTACTCAACTCAAAAATGATGTTGCCAGCGCTCAAGCCAAGGCAGAACAGGAGTCCATGGAGTTGTACTACAAAGCCCTCATCCACGCCAAGCGAGCAGCAGCGGCTAGTTCTATCGAGATCCCCTACATTACAAGCTAGTTGCTAAATGGGGTTCAAAACCAATTTACAGCGACTTTTGTCGCTTGGGTCATAGTTTGGTTCCATATGATGAGGATGAACTTAAAGCCCTTGCAGCTGAAAATAGACTTTTAGGAAAACCAGTTTGGGAGGCTCCACCTGTTGCTGATAATGATGCTCTGACTTTGTGGGCTAACTTGATCGAGGAAAAGAACAAAGAGTTCACGAATGCTAAAAAAGCAGGCAGAGCTGCCCTTGCTGCCCAGTGCGAGAACCAATTGAATGCTCAGTAGGAAAGTCTTCCTTTGAACAACTTTAAACTTATTTGGATGTGTAACAAACAATTTATTTTTCTGACTTGAACATATTCTGTATTTTGGTTGTCGCAATTTGTGGTGCGACTTTAGCTTGTAACTTTGAACTATTTCCTTTCTTTGTAATGTTGATTTCTTGTTTCCTTTTAATCTATCTTGAATGATTTCTTTTTATGTCACATACTCATGCTTGTTTTGATAATTCATCAAAAACCTCTTTGTGACTTGTATAACCATATATCAACTACTCCCTCCAAAAGAGTGAGGCTTGTATTTATGCAGCCTTACTCCTTAGTGTTGTTTCTTGCATGCTTGACCTTTTTTATTGTTATAGAACCTTCTAAAGCGGCATTCTTTCCTTTAACCTTTTTCGAGTTTGGGGATGCCTACTAGGGAGGCAATTTCCCTTTGGGGTGGCAACCCTCGACCATTTTTCAAGTTTGAGGGTGCCTACTAGGATGGAAACCACCTTTAGTTGTTTTCCAAGTTATGGGGGTACCTACTAGGGCGGCGACCTCCCTTGGCCTTTTTCAAGTCTTGGGGGTGGGGGTGCCTACTAGCGTAGTGACCTCCCTTTGCCATTTTCAAGTCTTGGGGTACATACTAGGGCGGCGACTTCCCTTGGCCATTCATCAAGTCTGGGGGTGCCTACTAGGGCGGCAACCTCCCTTGGTCATTTATCAAGTATGGGGGTGCCTACTAGGGAGGCAACCTCCCTTAGCCATTTATCAAGTCTAGGGGTGCCTATTAGGGCGGCAACCTCCATTGGCCATTTATCATTATATGTATTATTTCATCATCTCACTCGTGCCATTCATGAGTTCGTCATTCTATGCAACCAGAAATTAACACAGAGTTAAAATTGACATGCCTTGTAGAACATAACTTCATAAAATTTTATAAACACTTGTTTCTCATGGCATACAGACAAAATACCATTCAAAAATAAAAAAAATCATTGTACTTTAAGTTTTGCCATTCTAAAACAGGAGATGTAAAGTACCTCTAATCAAGACATTTTTTAATAAAATTAGCGGCATTCTATTGATAATACCGCTTTAAGTGGTCCACACTCCAGGCATTCTTTAGCTCCTCCCCATCCTTATTTTTCAATTGATAAGTTCCTTCTCTGATAATATTTTTCACTTGAAAAGGACCCTCCCATTTATCCTTAAGCTTAGAGAATCCCATCTTTGGTCTGGTTGCAACCATGCTCCTCAGGACCCAATCTCTCACATTGAATAACCTCTTGTTGACCCTCTTATCATGCTGGGCTTTCATTTTTTACTTGTAATTGATCATCTTCATTCTCATATTCATTCTCTTTTCGTCACACAAATCAAGATCATTGCAACGCCTTTGCTCATTTTTTACTTAATCATAATAAGTGACTCTGTATGTGGGCATAGCCATCTCAACAGGTGCCAATGCTTCTGATCTGTAGATAAGTGTGAAAGCCATTTCTTCCGTCGAGCCCTTTACTGTAATCCTTACACACCACAAGGCTATTGACAACTCGTCCAACCATGCTCCACCTCTTTCGTCTAAGTTTCTGCTAAGTGCGGCAATTATCTGCTTGTTTGCCGCTTCAGCTTGTCCATTGCATTGTGGCCTATAAACCGCAGACTTCCAATGTTTGATATTCAATCTTGCGTATTAAGCTGAAAATTTCTTCCCAAATTGAGTTCCATAATCTGAAATGATTGCCCTTGTTAAACCATACATGCACCATATATTCTTTTGACGAACTTTATCACATTATCTTCCGTGATTGTCGCCAGGGCCTTTGCCTCTGTCCACTTGGTGAAATAATCAACTGCCACTACCACATATTGACATCCACCTCTCGCCTTAGGAAATGATCCAATCAAGTCAACCCCCTACATGTCAAAAGGCCAAGTCGCCACAATTGGGGTTTGATCTGTTGCAGCAGGCAGTCTAGGGATGTTTGCATGCCTCTGGCACTTGTCGCATTTCCTCACGTACTCCTCCACATCCCGCCTCAGCGTCCGCCAATAGTACCCATGAAACAAAATCTTGTCGGCTAGAGTTCTCGTCCCTGGGTGTCCCCCACAAATTCCCTCGTGAATTTCATACAATACCTTGTCTACCATGCTAGGCTCAATGCACCTCATCAATGGCTTAGAAAATGATCTTCTATAAAAAAATTCATCTTGAACAGTGAATCTTGGCGAAGTCTTCTTGATCCATTTAGCTTTATCCTCATCAGGCGGAAACTCCCCACTCTCTAGAAACCCCTTCATCTCGCTCACCCAGTTTTTCTCTTGTTCCTCTATCTCCATCATCATTGGCCTGTTGATTGTCGGCATTTCCAAAAACTCTATGGCCACTTCCTTAGACAGGTTTTGGATGTCGCTTCCCGCCGCCTTACTTAAAGTGTCAACCCTTGCATTTTCTGATCTATCAATCTGCACTAACTCGCAGAATTCAAAACTCTTTAGAATACTTATGGCCATGTCGCAGTATTTGACCAGCACAGGATGAAGCACTCCATATTCCCCTTTCACCTGGTTTACTATCAACTAGGAGTCTTAGTGAATCTACCATCCTTTTGTAGTTTTCTTTGTATTAGGCCTTTTCTTTTGTGCTTTAGAGGTAATCATTAATCTTCTAAAGCAGCCAGATCAAGATTATATTTGGAGCCACGGCGCACGTGAGAGTGTTGAAGCAATGTATGGCGCAGAGCTTCAGTCGATACGAGAAAGGGGCAACAATTAATGGGTTTGGGGAAAGAGACGTTGGACCATTGTTCTTCCTTGATGATATATATTGCTTTATGCAATCCACCACTGATTATGTACAATACTTATGAAAACGCTTTTGACAATTATGGTGCATCTGGCAAAAATTGAATCAACTCAATCAGTAACTTATGAAGGATCTTTGAAATGGGTCGGTAAAAGATGAATATGAACTGAAAATGTTAGATCTAGGTTGGGGGTGAAGCGGATATTTTGTTGGGTGATTTAAGGAAGTTGAATTTTAAAAAAGGGTAAAATTGGAAAGTATATGGGTGTAGTTACAATATTTGAGAATTTATAACTCTAACTAGTGGGAGGTCTAAGCAAAGCGGGTGTGCATATCCCAACTCAAAACAATAATCAAAATTAATATCAAGTAGAACATTATTTTTGAAGTAATAAAGATGATGGTCACCGTGTTGGGATTGTATACAAAACTAGCGAAAGAAGGAAAAGGCCGGAATTGCATCATTGATTTGATTCCTTTTGTGGTTGGACTTATTTTGGCAATGTAATTCTTTTCTTGGGCAGGAAGCAGATTGCTTCTTGGAGAAGGAAATAGAATTTTTTAGGGATTGGGTTTGTTGTATCCTATAAATACAAGTGATAACCTATAATATTGTGTGTTGGTAGATGATCAAATTAGTCGTTGATAATTTGTGTTAGAGAGAATTTGTGAGACCTATTGTGATATCCCCCATCCCACGTCGGAAATATGTGGGAATTTAGTGTGATATATAGAAGGTTCATACACTACTACAAAGTATCAAATCATCCATTGGACTTTTGGAGGCCTGTGATGGGCTGTGGTTAACCCAATTGAGGAGGTGCTTAGTGGGTCAGTGTGTGGTGCATGCGTAGCGGGTCGGGCTTTGGGCTCAGGTCGTTACAAATGGTATCAGTGCAGAACCCCGGCGTTAAGGCTTGCGAACTAGCCCGGGGGTACGATCTGGGTATTGATTGACCTTGTCAGGGACGATAAGGGTTTGAGTGGGGGAGATTGTGATATCTCCCATCCCACATCGGAAATATGTGGAAATTTAGTGTGATATATAGAAGGCCCATACACAACTACTAAGCGCCAAATCATCTATTGGACTTTTGGAGGTTTGTGATGGGTTGTGGTTAACCTAATTGAGGTGGTGCTTAGTGGGCCAGAGTGTGGTGCCTGCCTAGCGGATCGGGCTTTAGGCTCGGGTCGTTACACCTACAGAGAGCCAAGAGCATTGAGGGCTTGTGGGGTGCCCATAGGGGCATTCCATTGATGGTCCAAGATATGTGACGATGTATGTGAGGATGTGTTCATGATGTGAGCTTATGTTTATTGTTGTGAATATGAGCGATATTGTAACACAACATATTGTGATATTCGTTGATATCCTGTCTTGGTATTACCCCCAGATATAGTTTGAAGGAATGAAATGGGTGAACAAATTATGTGTTCTTGTGATTTATTAATTTTCATATGAATTTTGCATGCATGTTATCTCTTCCTTGTACACTTGGTATGGGACAAGTACTGCTGGAAGACAAGTCCCCAAAAACTGGTATCAGAGCTTCGATTTAGAGATCATGGTTGTCTGATTTGATTGGATGTGGGCTATAGAAACAAGGATCAGAATTATGGGTTGCAGAAATTCTTTTGATTTTTTGTTATTTAGACCAAATATGATCAAGGTTTGATAAATCTGAATAGATTTGGGACTGCAGTATTCAGATCAGGGTTGCAGTTATATATCATGAAAGGGCATTGTATTCAAGATCAAGGGTTGCAGAATCTGGTTATTGTTAGGGTTTGCAGGGATTTAGGAGAACCATGTAATCGATGATTTGTGGATGCAGTGATAATGGGCGGATATTGATCAACATAGAAATTCGTTAGAGCAAATTTGGGCAACATATTTGGATTATGAAAGTTGCATGAGATAGAAGATTCAAGTTTCATGGTCTTGATGAGTGTGGATCGCGTACAATTTGAGTGCATAGTACTTGCAGTAAGTTTAATACATATTGCGGTATGTTCAGTACAGATTATGGTACATTTGGTACAAATTTTGGTATGTTCGATACAGATTTCGGTACGTGAGGTACAAATTCAGTACGAATTCGGTAATGACAAATTTCATGCATAATTCGTGTGGTGCAGATTTTATGCAAAATTGGTGTATCAGGGGTACATAGCATGTGCAATTGCCGATGATGAGGACATTCAGAGGCGGAAAAGAAACTTGGTCTGTGAGAAGTCATGTAAATAGAGGTTGGTGATCGACTTCGTCTGTGGTCATGGAGAATTTCCAGGGGAGCTAACCTGGTAGCTTTGAGGGGGCAATGTGTTGTACACCACATACAACAGTTTCATTTGGGAAAATGAGGGAATATCCCAATGATAGATGGCGGGGAGAGAGGTCGCCATGGTGAGAGAAATTTCATGAACGATATGTGGGTAGAAAGTTAGTTGGCTGTTGAAGGCCAGGCCTGACGTCAGGAACGTAAAGCTAACTTGGCCAACATGAGTGTTATCCTAAACTGAGTTATGGTGGTTGCCTTGTGACACAGACATGACCAATACTGTTGTAAGTACCCAAATCCGGATCGCCAAAATCCGTTAAAAGTTAACCGGAATCCGTTAACTGGCCCGCTCCAGGTTAATCGAAACCCGTTAAGCTCCCTGTTCTCAAGCCAACGAGACGTCCGGAACTGCCCCATGCATCCCAGCGTCGAAGCGTACTCAACACACGTTGTCACACGTAAATGTACAACTTTTCCTGAAAAATGCACTTTTCGGCACTTTCCGGGGGCGTTTCGGACATTTTTCGGACAGTTATTTAAAAAATGGACAAAACCGGGAATAATGGCACGAAAAACCATGCCCTAGTGAGTCACAGGGGCACGTGGCACGCATGCCACAGCCCTCCGATCAATATCAATCAGATTTCAGAGTGAAAAGACCAAAATACCCCTAAGATATTGTCACAGTCCGTCCGGACTCTTTTGCACGAAAAACCAGAATTGCCAACAAGCCCTTCCAGTTTCCAAAAGGCCAAAAGACCCCCTGAAATTCAGGTTGAGTCCGTTCGGACTCTTTTGCAAATTTACCCTATAAATACAGAGGGCTGTCAAACATTTTCAAGAAGGAAAAACATTATCAATTTTCACCCACAGCCACGGCCCAATCCCTTTCCACCCTATCGCGAGCTCCGTTTTGCCTCGATTTGCATGAAAACTTCGTATTTCAACCAAACACGAACAAAACAACCTCGAAACACCGTTCCAAACACTAAATCATATCCCGTATACGCCTCCCGAGCCAAAAGAGTCAACCCCTAGCCATAGGTAACACTCTCTCTCCCTAAACACTCATTCCGTCTCGGTTTACGTGCCAGTCGCTACAACCGTTTCGAACAAAAGTCATTGAAATGTAGACGTCACCGTCAATGGGGTTCGATACGTTTTAGTCCCGGATCCTCTTCTCTTCCCGTAAGAGAAGTAATCTCGGGTTAAAACGGCGTTCCGGCCCCGTTTCTTTACTTTTCTATCATTTACAATTCTGGATCGTTTGATCAGTTGAACGTCATTTACTTTATGCAACTTTATAGTCTGAACCGTTTGGTTCGTGATAGTCATTTAACGGTCCGGATCGTTTGATCAGTTGAATGCTATTTACTTAACGCACCTTTAAAATCTGGGTCGTTTGATTCCGTTGATACCGCACTTTAAATACTGTGATTTACAAGTCCGAGCCGTTTGGCTCGTGATAGTATTTACTTATCAAAGTCCGAGTCGCAAAACGATTCGTTGATCGCATATCATTTAATGCTTTTTTCCCGTAAAATCGCTAACAATGTAATGCCCGGTTCAAAACCGGAGTTCGACATTCGAACTCTCTTTCAAAACGCGCAAAATGACGTTTGGCATCCAAACGATCATCTTCAAACTCAAAACCCGACATTTGACATTCAAATCTCATTTAATGCCTTTTTCCCGTAAAATCGCTAACAATGAAATGCCCGGTTCAAAACCGGAGTTCAACATTCGAACTCTCTTTCAAAACGCGCAAAATGACGTTTGGCATCCAAACGATCATCTTCAAACTCAAAACCCGACATTTGACATTCAAATCTCATTTAATGCTTTTTTTCTCGTAAAATCGCTAACAATGAAATGCCCGGTTCAAAACCGGAGTTCGACATTCGAACTCTCTTTCAAAACGCGCAAGATGACGTTTGGCTTGCAAACGATCATCTTCAAACTCAAAAATCCGACGTTTGACATTCAAACGCTCCTTTCTTAAAAGTCAACATTTGACACTTAAGTTAAACAGTTCAAAATCATCACTCGCACCACTTTTTCCTAAAAACTCCAAAACCGACGTTTGTCATTCAAACGCTCGCTCTTTCTAAAAGGAATCACAAAAATCAACGTTTGACATTCAAACAAAGATTAAGCTTGTCATTCAAGCCCCCATTTTCAAAATGCAAACACCCACACACACACGCACACATTTTCGAGAAAGGTAGAAAGACTTGTCATACTAGGCGTTTCGGGTGATCTCAAAGTACTCTTCCCGAAACGTAATGTGACCTCCGAACCTAACAATCTCTGGTACTAAAATAGCCTTTTCCTCATTTTTGCTACTAATAAAAATGACACCCCGTTTCAAAGCCTTTTCCTAAGTTTTTGCTACCAATAAAAACGACACCCCTTTTCACTAAGCCGTTTTTCAACGTTTGGGATCAAAATATAAAACCACGTGGCGACTCCTCTCCTTCCCGAAAGCGAGGTCTCAGACACCAAACCCGCGAAAGACAACCGCGTTCGCCGCGCGCGAACCCCGGGTAATTTCAGTTAGCGACTCCGCTGGGGAAATGGATACTTTTTCAAAATGGCCGTCGTTTTCAAAAGCCTTCCGTGGGTCAAACTTTCGTTTACCCTTCCTCGTTTTTGTGTGCGTGTGTTATTCAAAACCTCAAACGGTTTTTTTTTTAAAAAAGGGCGTTGCATTTTCATCTCTTTCAAAATCATAACATGTTCGTGCATTCCCGTTCATACTTGATTTTCGTGTTACATTTTGAACTGCGCATAAAATTTTTTAAGACACATTCTGAAAATCTCTGTTTTACTCAGAAAAAAAGAATTTTAGTGACCGCACACTACTTGCACTGCTGCCTCGGTACACCGCACTTCACGTGCACTTGCTGCCTCGGTACACTGCACACTACGACCCGTAACCCAGGATGACTGTTCAGTTGCAGCTCGGTTGGTCCGCGCACACCTTTCGAGCGCGCACGGGGTCGTCCCAAACAGCCCATCCTAGCCCGTGTAAGCCATGCACTCTTTGTGTCACACTTCGTCCAAGACCCCAGTTGATTTTTGGCTTAGTACGTGTCATAAAGCCCAAGTATATGTTTTTTACGCCGGGTTCCGTCACGAGTCAAGCTCGAAAGATTGAGACTGAAGGTCGTTCCCGACCCGAAGTCTTGAGCTTTTCAGCCTTGACTTTGACACGGAGCTCTGCCGAAAAATATACCCGAAGGTTCAATGTGACACCGTGTCACCAAACCCTCAACGTATGCACCGTGCCAGCCACAACTTGGCCAACGCCAAAAGCTAAGGCCCCTCGCGCAAGCGAGTCAGGAGAGGTCATGCCGAAATTTTGGCACGATCCCCGCCTTAACTTAAGGACTTTGACTTCGACCGTGGCCCGTGTGTCACATACGTTGGAAGTTTGAGTGATCAGCTAGCCTTAAGTTCACTTTTTCCTTTGTCGGTGGAACTCGCTTGCCTTATAGGACCCTCGCTTGGGATTGTCCATCCCGGAAAGACGATTTACAGGTGAAAAACGAGGAGCTTATAAACGTAGTGACGAGATCCACTGATTAGAGCCTTAGGTTAGTTGCGAAAAAGAAGACACGATCTTTTCCAACCGATTAGGACTCTGAGAAAATGCGTTTTAAGTAAACATTAATCGGTAACTGCACATTGCACTAGCCCGAAACCCTGAGCTAAATACCCTTTCCGAAGCCTAAACCCTGCCTTTCGTTCCCTGCAGCGAGCAGAAAGTGGTTCAAAATTCCGGCCGCCGCCGCGTAGTCACGCTTACGGCATCGTCGACAGCTTCTTCGGTTCCCTCGCTTCCTCACTGTAATATCCGACATGTCAAGCTCACCGAGAAATCGTGACAGGGACGGACCCTCGCCACCGGCAACAGATATGATATTGGAAGAAGCCATCCGGGCTTGTGAGGTTCACAAGAGGCAGAAAGAAGATCAGCAGAATTTCATGGTACAACTTCTGAATGAGCGAGGTATAGCAGCTATCCCCCAGTCAGACGGTACTTTCGTCCTAATCGAGGACGACGATTCCCCGAAACTAGCTCCTCAAACCTTCAACCAGGTTCCTCCCCCGCCAACTTACGGGATGCCTTCGAACCAAGGAAACAGCCGACCTAGGCTTCATGTTGCCACCTCTCAAGGAAACCCTGTCATATACGGCCAAGCAAAGATTACTCCCATCACTTCAAGATAACCAGCGCACCGCTGGACCACCTCAAACAGATGCCAATATCCTCCAATATCCTCCCGGGTTCAACCCATTGCCTATACACGAATCCCAAAACACCGGCGACAAACCCCGATACAGTCCAGAAAAAGCCCCCATATATCCTCATATATCGAGCCTACCACCCCCAATCACTGCCACTCATATGGTAGCATCCGGCGCCGAGCCTTAAATTCCACCACTGGACCCAACCATAGCCTGGATGGTCGAACAGATGAAAGACCTGAAAGCCAGTATGAGCAGCTCAAAGCAAGAAACGCTAAGATCCACAGATCCGGGAATGGTCACGCCTCTCCTTGCCAAGTTCAGAATGTCGGAGATGGACCGATTCGACGGAATCGAATGTCCTCAAACGCATGTTGACACCTACATTCTCGGCATGAGAGCGAAAGGAGCAAACCTGCAGCAAATGGCCGATCACTTCCAGCATACGCTCAAGAGTTCAGCGTTACGATGGATCCTAAGGGTCAAGCCTGCAGATCGCCATACCTGGGATCAGATCAGTAACATCTTCCTAGAGCGGTACAGATCCAACCTAGAGTGGGAAACAAGTCGTGAGGACTTAATCACCACAGAGCAGAAAGCAGATGAAAGCATCGGAGAATTCTACAAGAGGTGGAGTTGGAAACTCTCCGAGATTATGGAGCCACTCTCCAAGGATGAACAGATGCGAATCTTCAAGTCCTGCTTGAGGACGTCCATCAGAACTCACATCAGCCATCACTTCTTCCCAAATCTCTGAGCCATGGTCAATGTCGGCTCACAGTTCGAGAAGGATCTCAAGGAAAAACTGGCCACAACACAGCCATACAGATACCGATCAGCAGTTGCATTCAATCCCGCACCGGCCCCCGACAAAGGGAAAGATACGTCTGTCAACTACATTCATCAGGGACAGCGGTCGGGCAACAGAAACCCAGTCGTGCAAAGCAACAACTCCACCCCGAAGCAGCCTGTCGTACACTTCGACAAGTTGGACATGCCGCTGAGTAATATGCTGGAAGGGTTGATCAAGGAAGGCCTCCTCAAACCCTTTTCCAACTACAAACCCAAGAATCCCGTAGTCAACGCTGACAAAAGCAAGTACTGCGCCTTCCACCAGTATCATGGCCATACCACCGACAACTGCGTGGGGTTACGGTACGATATTCAGAATTTGATATAGGAAGGGAAATTGGAGCGTCCCCGTGGACCTAATACAGTTGAAAACCCTTTTCCGAACAACAACAGTGTGAATTCCATCGAGTGGGTGCCAAAGAAGATTGCCGCAGAGCCAGTTTCTCCGCCTCTTCCAACCATGCCTTCATCGAACGTCCACATCAGTTACGATGTTTGTGACTGCTCCGCATGCCTTGAGTGCGAGTTTCGAGACATGATCAGGAGTGATTCTCCCAGAAAGCAGAAGGAGAAGTCTTCTCAACAGAAACTGAGAGAAAGATATGAAGCTGGAGACACCAGCGTGGGTACACTCGGAGAGCCATTCGGGAAGTTCGATTACTACGTACTCTACTCCAGCCCCCTCCTTCCTCCAAAGCCACACGCCTTTTAGATCGACAAAGGGGAAAGCCGAAAAATCCTGCTGACACCAAAGTTCAGGCCTCAGGACACCGGAATACCTCAAATCTTGACAACCTCACCACCAGTCAGAAGCCTAACCCCCCGCGGGATCAGCCCAGGTTCAATTTGCCCAACTTCAGGGCACAAGCCGGCAAAGGAAAGTCAAAGTCAACCTGGCACTCACACTCAATCAACGTGCTGACCAAGGATGGCCACCGCCACAAGCAGCCTCAACACAATCCCGAGGCACCACCAAAAGCTTTACCTCGCAAGAGGAAGACAGGAAACGGATGGCTTGATGACTCTCCTTCTCCGGAAAGAGACCAGATCTACGATTCCCGACTGTATGGAAGTATGCTCACCTTCTGTGACGAAGACCTGCCGAAAGACGCCTCAGGGCACAATGAAGCTTTGTACATCACTCTCCGGCTCAACACCATATCTCTCCCCGGGGTATTGGTAGACAACGGATCAGTAGTCAACGTCCTCCCTCTCAGCATGATGTGAGCCCTACGCATCAACGAAGGCCACATGATCCCATCTGCCCGGACTATCAAGGCCTACGACAACACGTCTCGTCCCATCCTGGTGACGGTGACTCTGGAGCTCTGGTTCGAAACCCAAATGGTGCCAGCAAAATTCCATGTGATGGACATTCCGTCCGAATTCACAGCTCTGTTGGGATGCCCTTGGCTACACCACATGAAAGCCATAGCTTCCACTCTCCATCAGTGCGTCAAGTTCATTAACCGGCAAGGAGATCTTGAAGTCATCAGAGGAGACAGTTTCCTCATAGGGAACGAAGCCGAGACAACAGCCAAGCGTGCCCGCAGCCAGGCACCGGGGCTACCTCCTTCAAGCCGACCAAGGGACTATCGGGGCAAATCTCATCAGAATCCCTCAGAGTCCGGAGATGCTAACTATGTCAACGTCCTCGAAAGGCAGACCCTGAAGCTCAGATTCATCAAGTTCAACTGCCGTTTTCGGCACTTGGAAGCAGACTGGAAAGAAACCCTGAGCATCGCAATGATGCGGGCACGAAAACCCCCTGTTTCCGATCGGAGATTTGTCAGCATCCTTCAATCCTACTCTCTGGCCCCGCCAGGCGAGGAAATCTTCGTGATGAAGGTCAACAAGCATCGTCACACTCGTGATGAATGTATGGAAGTCGTATGGGACGTCCTGCATGAGGAATTGCCCGCCGAGCCCCTCCTCTCAAGCGAAGGGCATGATGTTTTTCTAGCAGCTCCAGCATCGCGGCAGGACGCGAGGCATCCTTATGTCTGGGTTGAGCCGTCAGACGACAACGAATCAGGACTCTGCGGAGTCGAACACGCAGCAGATCCGCGGGAAGATCCCTACATACATATGCTCAGTTTCGAGGACGGCACCAGTTCCGATGATGTCACCTACGATGAGGGCTCCAATACCATGGAAATTGTCAAGCTCAACATCCCGTACAGGCGGTTATCTGGCGAATGGAAACAACTGGTTGACACGACAAAGAACCCCTCTGATTAAGTAACCGACGACGACTTCGTCAACATTATCTTTTCCGGATATCCCGATGATACAAAGGATCCGGTCCTCATTATCAGATTCTGCAATGTCAAAGTTACCCTCGACAACTGCCTGCTCATGGTAAACGAGGCCCTGGCTAACCGAGCTCAGAGCTCATCATTACTTCCAGTTACCAGCCCCAGTGGCAACCGGCCCGTGCCGTCAGTTAAGCTTACAGCCACAAGCGCCGCCAAGGCCAAGGGCATCAGCAAAGGAGACAAAGCTCCTCACCCTTCCACAAATCAGATCAACCTCGGGAACGCTTCCAGTAGCTATCCTGAAACACATCTGTAGGAGTCTTCCCCGCAAGACAAATCCAACTTTCGAAGAAAGGAATGATCACCTCAGCATCAACATGCTCAAGTTCGATCCTGCTCCCAGCCGTCACAGCCACAGATTCAGGCATCCCGCCAGCAAACTGCTAG
Source organism: Adenophora triphylla var. japonica (assembly GCA_022495995.1). Lineage (NCBI taxonomy): Eukaryota > Viridiplantae > Streptophyta > Magnoliopsida > Asterales > Campanulaceae > Adenophora > Adenophora triphylla. The sequence continues at coordinate 224,396 of JAFEMH010000307.1, read as the reverse complement.
CTCTGATAGACTTGGCGATCCAGCGAGATCACGAGACTATCAACATCACATAATTCAATACCCCCGTGGGTTCAATCAAACAGATCTGGGCAAACTTCTTGGTAACCGAGATCAAGGAAGGCCGCATGGAATGTCCCAGCCCAACTTCCTTCGTCAATATAATCCAAGTGTTTCCGCCAATCGGGGATTTGGATGTGATTACAGTTCTAGACACTAGTCAGACGGTGCGTACCTACGGAGACCGTTTAGCTCTCGCAAGGAAAGCCCTCATGGAACTAGCTGCTCAGGAAAACCGTCTCTGGGACGAGAACCAAGCTCAGAAGACTCACAGGGACCAAGCCCTTAAAGCGTCACAAGCAGCTTCAGACAGAAAGCTAGAGGCCACTCTAGACCAGTTCGACCTCAAAGGTTTTGCCCACGGCAACTTCCTGGACTACTGTCTTTTCTCATCAAACCCCATCTGGCCAGTGAGGGCGGTCAACGGTCCCGACGACCTAGGAGATGGAATAGCACAGTACAAGGAGTACCTAGCCAAACAGCATGAAGAGTACCAGTGCTTACCTCCCCGAGGAAAGCAAGTCCTCTATGAAAGCGACGACGAAGACGATGAAACCATTCTCTTCCAAGCCGGGCATGAAGTCAACAAAACCGGAATCCCAAGGGTCCTGGGAGGATGGGGACGGATCATTTCCGCTCTCAAACTAAAAGGCCAATTGAAGGAGGAAGGTCTATTAAAAAAGAAGAGAAAAATGGAAATACATCTCTAGCAACTACTCAGGGAGATTCCACAGACTACGGCCTTCGTTTACAAAAACGATCAACTGGGACAGGGGCCAGTTACATGGGCAGATGTTCGGGAAGCTGTGTACTCACCTTCCGACATACCCGCCACTCAGTTAAAGCAGAAGAAAAAGCTCTCCCCGATGGAAGTTTATCTAGACTACCGCATACAGTTCAAGGAAGCACTGGCTATTCTCACGTGGGAAGAAACACAGGCGCTAACTCTCGACGTTGGCTCTACTGCCAGAGAGCTGATTTGGGCTAAAAGTGGAGGAAAATTAGCAAACCATGACTATCGCCTAACCCAACTCCAGAATGCCCTGAGCATGCTCAGCAAGAAGGAAAGAGGTGCGGTATACCGTGAAGAGATCAAGGAGACAGTTCGCATGAACCAAGAACTCTCTAACCTCCCCCTGAGGGTCAGCAGTGCATAGTTCAGTTCTGGCAACCACTACAGCTCACTGACGTTCGAGCAGTTGCGACAAACCATTGACTCCCTCCCCGCTGAGGCACCCAAACCAGTATCTTGGGATAGAATCCGGAAAGCTGCCGAAGCCCCCGGGAATGCATCTACAGTCAATGAATTGAGGGAAGACATATGGCCCTATGCTTCGAGGAATCCTCCTCTGACTTTGGCTTAGCTCAGAGCGACCTGTTCATAAGGGACCAAGCCTGATGTCAGCGTCCTGACCCGATCGGGTCAAATCCATGTATTACCACCTAAGGCCACTAAAAAGCCGACGGAGCCAGAACCGCAACCCGGCCTGCCCGAGGACACAAGTTCCATAAAGGAGGACCCGATCCTCACTCAGCCTCAAGGCACTCCAGCGAACATTTCCCTTTGGTCCCTGCTCACATCTTCATACCCTCACAAGCTCAAGCTAGAGGAAAGTTTGGCCCGCACCATAGTCACCGTGGACGCCGCCCCAGACGAAGTAATTCAGATGATCGGCAACATCCACTACGGCAACATCATCACCTTCACAGATTTGGACCTGCCAAAATTTGGGGCTGATCACAATGAGCCGCTTAACATCACAGTTCAGCTGGACGAGCGTCGCCTTCCCCGTGTGCTGGTAGACGGAGGTTCCGGAATGAATGTCTTGCCCGCCAAGATGATGGACCTGCTTGACATCAAGCCCACAGATCTGAAGCCTTCAGTCCACACTGTCAAGGCCTATGACTCCACTTCCCGCACAGTTCTCGGGGTTGCTACTCTAAATATCTGGTTCGGCAAGCGGATGATCCCCACCGAATTCCAAGTGTTGGACATTCCAATCACTTTCACAGCCATCTTGGGATGACCCTTGCTGCATCAAATAAATGGCGTGGCATCCACCCTTCACCAGTGTATCAAGTTCATGCAAGGCAACGAGCTAACCACAGTCTACGACGACAGCGTCACCACTGAGGGGACCAGCACCAACGGCATTCCAGTGTTAGAGATCAAGCATGATGATGATATGGCATTAACTGGATTCACACTGGAGACCTCCAAGATCCAAATATGCAGCGTGGACCTTCCACTGTTTCGGGACAAAATCCCTCCCGTCATGAAGAGGATGAAACTCATGAACTTCATCCCAGGACTGGGGCTCGGCAAAAGGTTACAAGGCCAACACCAAGTCATCGAAGTCAAGGACCAGGGGCTTGGCTATGTGCTAACACCAGCTGATATCAAAAAAAACAAAAGGCTCGCCCGCACCAAGGCAGCAGCCCGCAAAAGGGGAACCTCCAACAGCACACCCAACCTCCGACCTTACAGTTTTGACCTCGCTCATTACTTCATCAAGGGAACCGACAGCAGAACTGAGGGGACCGATAAGGGAACCGACAGCAGAACTGAGGGTACCGGCAGCGGAACCAACAGCAGAACTGAGGGGACCGACAGCAGAACTGAGGGGACCAAAAGTGGAACTTATGAAGATGAGAAAGAAGCAGGGAAAGTCATCACAGAGACTACAGAAAGGATGGAAAAGCTAGCACGGGACCTCAAGAGTTTCAGAGGACTCAAGGCTAATCTGATAAGGGGAGCGTTCCTCGACATCACAGCTCTACCTGGACCAATTGCCACCACAGTTCAGCATGAGTACACATTCAAAGGAATCCCAGACTTGGAAGAGCAGCTCAAGAAACTCTTCATGGGAAACAGACTGTTCGTGTCAGCCGCCGAGGCCACATTCGAGACAGTAACTCACAAGCAGAAGGAACCAGAATTCATAGAAGACGCTCTCAGTGGACCCGCTCTACAGAGTCTTTTTGAAGAGGTCATGGAGGTGCCAAACCTGATTGACCTAGGCTCCGAAGACAGCATGATCGCTATGATCAGGACAACAGAAGCCAAGCCTCTCGACCCCCGAACCCTCATCAAGCATCCAGCATCCAGCAATGCCACTGAAAAACTGGATAACTTTCACCGGACCAAGGACAAGCCAGACAGAAATGGAAGACAAGTTGGGCCTGCACCCACATCTCCCTTAACCCGGTCTTAAACCCCCTGAGTCAGTCCTTGTCAAAGTCCAGTCCTCTGAGTCATCCAACGGCCTTACGCTGGAAGACTATGATAATGTAGCCAACAATGTATTTTCGTTCGCATTTAATGAAAAGTCTGACCTTTCGGAGTATCCCCTCATTGCCACTTTAACAACTAATAAGTTAACAAACAACTTAAAAGACGTTAATAATGACTCACTTGATAAAGAAACAGACACATTAAATGAACAATACATTAAAGAAGTTCTCAAGCGTGTAGTAGACCAAGAGGACAATCGGGCCCAAGCTGCCGAAGAGGTTATGACTAAAGTGAACCTGGGGTTAATGCAAGACCCAAAAGAGACACAAGTGGGCAGTTTCTTCGCCGATGCAGAAAAAGAAGCCCTGACAGATCTCCTCAAGAAGTACGTTGATGTGTTCGCCTGGTCATATCAGGACATGCCAGGACTCGATCCCTCAATCGTAGAGCACAGAATTCCCCTGGATCCAGAATCCAAGCCTGTCAAACAGAAATTGCGCAAGATCAAGCCAGAGTGGTCCTTGCAAGTGAAAGAAGAAATTGAGAAAATGCTCCGCGCCGGTTTCATCAGAGTAATTGAGTACCCGACCTGGCTCCCCAACATCGTGACAGTCACCAAGGCCAATGGAAAGGTCAGATGTTGTGTGGATTTCCGAGATCTCAACAAGGCCAACCCTAAAGATGATTTCCCACTGCCCAACATCGACATGCTAGTCGACACTACGGCAAATTTCGAGGTAAAGTCCTTCGTGGATGGGTTTGCCGGATACAATCAGATCAAAATGTCCGAGGAAGATCAAGCCAAGACTGCTTTCACCACTTCGTGGGGGACATAATGCTACACGGTCATGCCGTTCGATTTGAAGAAAGCTGGGACTACTTACCAGCGGGCTGCAACAGCCCTCTTCCATGACATGATTCACAAGGAAATTGAAGTGTATGTCGACGACATGATCATCCACTCCAGAGGATCAGACATGCAACACATGACAGATCTGAGAAAGTTCTTCAACAGACTCAGAAAGCACTCCATGAGATTGAACCCTGCGAAGTGCACCTTCGGCGTCAAGCGAGGCAAAGTACTGGGGTACATGGTTACAGAAAAAGGTATCGAAGCCAATCTCGAGAAAATCAAGGCCAACATCGACATGAAGCCGCCACAGACACTGACAGAAGTGAAAAGTTTTATGGGAAGACTTCAGTACAACAGTCGCTTCATCAACCAGTTGACATCTCTCTACGAGCCAATGTTCAAGCTGATGAAGAAGAATGTCGACATCAAATGGGACTCTGAGTGCCAAACAGCTTTTGAGAAAATCAAGACATACTTGGTGAATTCCTCAATTCTGTGCCCGCCACATGAAGACAAGCCACTTCTCCTGTACCTGACAGTGACAGATACGTCAATCGGAGCAATGTTGGCACAAGAACAGAAGAATTCCAAAGTTGAGCATGCAATCTACTTCGTAAGCCGAAAGCTTCAAGGAAGTGAACTCAGCTACTCAGCATTAGAGAAAACTTGTACCGCCTTGGTATGGGTAGTCGGGAAACTGAAACACTACATGCAGTCACATTCAGTGCTCCTGGTCTCCAAGATGGACCCCGTCTGATATCTCTTCGACAAGCCATCCCTATGAATGAGACTAGCCAAGTGGTCATTCTTCCTGGCTGAGTTCGACATCAAGTACATGGTCAGAAAATAAACAAAGGGCGTAGTAATGGCGAGATCGCCAGCGGACTTCCCAAGCAGTGAACCCAAGGGTTCTGATCCGCAGTTTCCGGATGACGGAATCTTTTCACTCGACAGCGCAAACCGCTGGCAACTCTTCTTCGATGGGGCAGCCAACAAGAAGGGAAATGGTATTGAAATGCTCATGGTCGATCCCAAGGACGAGCACACTCCCATAGCCATCAAACTAAATTTTGAAACAACCAACAATGCAGCAGAGTATGAAGCTTGTGCAGCCGGTCTAGAAGCCGCTCTTGAGTGCAACATCTCAGAACTGGAAGTATATGGGGACTTAGCATTGATCATCAATCAAGTGTCCAAAAAATGGAAGACGATAGATTCTGGCCTCCAGAAGTACCACACGTACATGGAGGAGCTCATTGCTCAGTTCAAGGACATCTCTTTCCATTATTTTCCAAGAGACAGGAACCGTTTCGCAGATGCCCTGGCTACCCTTGTATCTCTTGTCGAAATTCCCGACGGGAAATCAGTAAAACCCTCAAAATAGGCCGAAGGGAAACACCCGCTTATTGCTATGAGATCGAAGTTAAAAATGAACTGATCGACGAACCCTGGTACAATCAAATCTACCAGTACCTCCAAAACGGAGAAGCTTCCTTCACAAGTGAAGATGGAAAATACAAAGAAGGGATCAAAGCCAAAAACATGATGGCACTAAAACGCCTGGCATCCCATTTCGTCATTCTGGGGGATATGTTGTACAAGAAGCGCCACCAAGGGCCATTCCTTCGGGGTGTAAATAAAGAAAAAGCCAGCGAGCTAATGAACGAAGTTCACAACGGAACCTGCGGTCCGCACATGAACGCCAGAGCATTGACATAGATCATCCTCCGTATGGGATACTACTGGGTATCAATGGAAACAGACTGCATCCAGTTCGTCAGAAGCTGCGACAAATGTCAATGGTTCTCCAACCTCAATCACATCCCTCCTCATGAGCTCTATTGCATGACTACGCCATGGCCTTTCGCCACATGGGGAATCGACGTCATCGGAAAAATCACTTCACCAGGGAGCAATGGTCACGAGTTCATATTAGTCGCAGTCGACTACTTCACCAAGTGGGTAGAAGCCAGATCATACAAGATACTGAATTCTAAAAAGGTGGCCGAGTTCATCAAAGAGAACATCATGTGCAGATACGGGGTGCCCAACGAGATCATATCCGACAATGGGACCCACTTTGAAGGAGATTGTGACCAACTGTTGACCGAGTTCAGAGTTACATTCCACAAGTCTTCTCCCTACAGACCACAAACTAATGGTACAGTAGAGGCAGCAAACAAGACTCTCGCAATGATAATCAGAAAGATGACCGTCAGAGGTCGGGATTGGCCCGAGAAGCTATATCTAGCGCTCTGGGGACACAGAACATCAGTCAGAACCGCCATAGGGGAGACTCCTTTCTCACTCACATACAGAATGGAAGCAATGTTACCAGTGGAATTGGAAATTCCATCCCTCCGAGTCCTCTTGGAAAACGGGATCAATGAAGTCGAATGGCTTCAGAGCCATCACGGTGAACTTGCTCTACTCGACGAGCGCAGATTGAAATCCATGGAGCATACTCGTGCCTACCAAGGCAGAATGGCCCGAGCATTTGATAAGAAAGTCAAGATTCGAGACATCAGAGAAGGCGACTTGGTGCTAAAGGAAAATCCTCCTACGCAGACCAATCCCCTCGAAAAGTGGGAGCCTACTTGGATAGGTCCGTTCGTGGTACAAAGAATCTTCTCCGGAGGAGCCATGAGGTTAGCAGATTTGGACGGGAAACCTTTCGTTAACCCCGTGAACGAAAGCAAGCTCCGCAGATACTTCATTTGAGGAAGAGCACGAGTCAACTCTCCTTCCCCATACACCACCCCTCAGTAAAATGAAAGTGCTAAAAGAGTAATACCCAACTGGATACATTCCCAATAATGATCCAGGTAAAAAATAGGGTCGCACTTCTTTTGTCTTTGTTTTTCTCAAAAATCACCTAAAGTGTCGAACTACGGTGACCTGAGCCCCTTGGTCCAATTGTAAAAGGGGAACGTAGGCAGCCATCATTGGTTCGGTCTCAAAAAAAAAACGCATCAATCGCTTGTGTTTCGAAAAACTCTTAAAGTTTAACCTACAAATTCATTACGGTTAAAATAATCTTTGATGAGTTCAAGCACGGTCAACTCTTGACTCGCTACACGCTAGCAAAACAACAATAATACATTAATCAATTAATGTGTATGCAATGACAGTGGGTGGATACTCCGGACAGCAAGGTCAACCTAGTTCCCCGTACTTGGTCCTTCATCCTTCTTCCCCTTCCCTTTTCCGCGGCGAGTATTCTTCACCTTCACAGGGAATATTCCCGTAGTCCCTCTACCTGGCTTAGGGACCCTTCCCGATGCCTCCGTCAGACCGGCAGCTGCCAACGCAGCCCTTTCCCTAGCTCTATCTTGAGCTGCCTCTCTCTGAGTCATCATGACCGTGCTTTGATCGGCCGCCCGATCAGCATTGGCCTTATAATCAGCCATGTCATCCCCAGTACGATTCTGAGGGTTAGCCATCGCTTCGGCTCTCCTCAAGGTCGAGTCGTCAGGGTAATCAAGACCCAACAGCTCCCCCCGTCTCCACAAAATGGCCATCTGTGTCTCCCCCATACACTCCTCATACCTATTCAGATACTGTGTAGACAGAACTTTGCCCCCTCTCCGGTGAAAGAGAACCCTGGCAGGAAAGGACATGTATTGCCACAGCCGCGTGAGAAGCAATAGCATCGAAGGATCTTCCATCGGAAGAGATCCCACCTCGAAGGTAGCAGCATAACCCAAACCCGTCAGTGGCACCCGCTCCAGCCCGTACTGTCGCAGTACCAAGGATGAAATGTAGAAAGCAGTCTGGGACAACCCCGGCACTCTGACAACCAGAAGACCCTCCTGAGCGGTCCGACAAGTTTGTAGCTTCTAATGAGGAACCCACCATCGCAAGTGATGCGTGCGGATTCTGGCCATCCAGAGCTCCAGCTCAGCCTGATCGCCCCTATCACCAGAGGACGTCAAGAAAAGGACCAAGGGTCACAAGACACTGGCACCTCGGGCACCATCTGCAATCGCTCCCTCAACTACATAGTGAGCATAGCGGGACTCCTTCCCCACATGTATCGGCTGCCGGTCGCCATTCGACCTATACCCAGGAACGTCTCGCCCAGGATCAAAGGCACGATGTCTCCCAGTTCCGGCATCGCCTCACCAGTCCAAGACAGTGATGGCACACACCCAGGGACGTGAATGTGAACAAAGTGGCAATTGCGCACAGAGCAAACGCGTCCCACACAAAAATGCTCCCCTCAACGCCGGCAAATTTATCGGGCAGCCCCGAAATGTCAACATAATCTGTGTTCAGTATTAGCATCCCGTATGCTTCTTCAGCTGAGATACCAAGCAAAGACACCAACTTCTCAACAGTGGCCATGCCACCCATCAAGGGAAGAACTAGTTGTTCCGTCTCAGGTCCTCCTAATATGGCCCGAAAATCTTCAAAGGTGGGCGTAATCTCGTTGTACGAAAAGCTGTACACGTGCCTCCGTACGTCCTAAAAATGAGCCGCAGCTCTCAAAAGATCCCAATCCGGCATGAGCTCCTTCAAAGCCCAAACCGATTTCATCCCATAACAACCTTCAAAAAAACCCTTGCTTTGCCTCGTGTGGTGCCGTACCCACGACTGGAAATTGTCCAAGTATCGCTCTTGCATCTGAGACGATAGCCTAGGAAATGGAGCCATGGAAAGAGCAAGGAAAACCTTCAAGAATTTAAGAGAAAAATTCAGTGATTGATCATAAGCAAATGTGCTGTTTTCACAATTGCAAAAACTGAACTGCAATTTAAAACAATCTGGAAATTGAATCCCAGTTCGGCTGGACTGTTTTTCAAGTTGACTGGGTCAACTCTGCAGCCAGCTGCCTCAATTTGGAAACATTTCAAAACCTTATCCTGTTCAAGCCTCATTTAAAACTGTGTGCACCCATGGTTTAAATCAACCACTGCCACAGGGCTCGAACTGCCTCAAAGGCTCCCCTGCTCTTCAAGTTGCGGACGTCAACCGGCCCTCGCCCCTGCAGGTGAACATGGAAAAAATATGTTAATACAGAAACAACATCTACAGAATGCACAAACGCATATCGAAATGATGAAACACAGAAACGGTTCAGTTTCAAAAAAACCCGTTCATTAACGGTTCATTTGCCTAAAATATTTCCATCTCGGTTGGAGTATTAACGATCCAAAATCCCAAAAGGGTACAAAACCTTTCGAAAACTCCATCGAACCTGAAACTTTCAAAACCTTTCGAAAACTCCGTCGAACCCGGAACTTTCAAAACCTTTCGAAAACTCCGTCGAACCCGGAACTTTCAAAACCTTTCGAAAAATCCGTCGAACCCGGAACTTTCAAAACATTTCAAAAAATCCGTCAAACCCAGAACTTTCAAAACCTTTCGAAAAATCCATCGAACCCGAAACTTTCAAAACCTTTTGAAAACTCCGTCGAACCCGGAACATTCAAAACATTTCGAAAAATCCGTCGAACCCGAAACTTTCAAAACATTTCAAAAACTCCGTCGAACCCAGAACTTTCAAAACCTTTCGAAAACTCCGTCGAACCCTGAACTTTCAAAACCTTTCGAAAATCCGTAGAATTCGAAACTTTCCAAACATCTCAAAAAATCCGTCGAAGTCGGAACTTTCAAAACATTTCGAACATTTCGAAAAATTACTCCGTCCCGAATTAAACTTACTTTAATTTCGGAAAACACCCCTAGACATGGAATTTTGCAACAAAAATTTTTATGTTATCTACCCATGGTGTCAATTGAACTAAACTCTAGTCAATTTTGACAAAGGCACATAGCAAAGTCAAAAGCCCCAATTCGGCCACCAAGATCCCTAACTCATTTCTAATCAAATTCCTAAAATTTAAAGAATGCACATTCTGAAAATTAACGGAATTTAGAGGATGTTTACCTGTCTTTCGATCCCTTCCTTGGACTTGTGAGTGTCCCGAGCCGGATAAAACTCCGTTGGATCCACGGGAAGAGCGGTGGTTCGAATGGTCCTCACCAACCTCGTTCTTTCATTGTCGGTCCTCCTTTGGTGAGCCCTTGGTTTCAAACCGGCATCCATGATGATTTTCCCTCGAAAATTCGAACAAAACTCGCGAAATGGGGAAGATTTTCTTCTCTCCTTTCTCTCTCTCTCGCCTGAAAGTATGATGGAAATGTACCAGTTTGCGTCGGCCTGTTGCTGATTTGAACCTTGTCAAATTCAGTCTCAGTCCGGCTGGACTCTTTTGCAGCTGAAAAGATTCCTTGCCAATTTGGCCCCCCCCCAGCTTCTCACAATTTCAATTTTACCCCTTCTGGCCCCCCAAAAGTGTAAAATTTCCCCAAGTTAGACCTTTCTAACACCCCGTCTCCAGACATTAAATTTTCCGTTAGTTTTCACTAACGTTTCGTCTCCAAACGTTAAATCCCAAACCGTCTTCGGACGTTAAATCACATTCCCGTCTCCAGACGTTAAATTTTCAGTTAGTTTTCACTAACGTTTCGTCTCCAGACGTTAAATCCCAAGCCGTCTTCGGATGTTAAATCACATTCTCATCTCCAGACGTTAAATTTTCAGTTAGCTTTCACTAACGTTCCGTCTCCAGACGTTAAATCCCAATCCATCTTCGGACGTTAAATCACAATTCCGTCTCCAGGCGTCAAAATTCTCATTGGTTTTCACCAACATTCATCTCTCCGGCCGCCAGTCGTAAGCCCGACCATCCCACTTCAGCGGCCATCAAGGTAAGCCCGCACAACAATCCCTCTTCGGCCATCCTCATAAGTCCGAATACCTTTTCACTCCAGCAAGTGAACAATCACTTCCCCGGTAGACAATCGTAAGCCCGACCGTCCCAATTCAGCGGCCATCGAGGTAAGCCCGCACAACAATCCCTCTTCGACAATCATCGTAAGCCCTAACGTTCCTCCCTAGCTGGATCCTAAGACCATCCGTCTAAAAGGAAACGTCAATCAACCCCCCAGTTCCTAACTGGCCTCGTTAGAACTCTGGACGCTTATCCCCAACAATGTGTTAGTCTCTCCCGAGATCACATCCCGTTCCTAACCCCATCGTTAGAATGTCAATCCTTCCGTGTTGTTATAACATCCATGTGACGTGACCGTTCCCGTCATTGCCACCCTATCCCCAGCGGATAAAACCTGGCCGTCATCATAAGTCAAGCACCCAAGGCACGAACACCTTACAAAATCAATCTCAAGGCACGAACGCCTTCATCTCAGGACAAACACATTCTTGAATGTTTCAGTAATCCCGGTCTGAGGCGCCACACGCCCTCGAATGTTTCAGCAATCTCGGTCTGAGGTGCCACACGCCCTCGAAAGTATCAGTAATCCCGGTTTGAGGTGCCACACGCGCTCGAAAGTATCTGTAATCTCGGTCTGAGGCGCCACACGCCCTCGAAAGTATTAGTAATCTCGGTCTAAGGTGACACATGCCCTCGAATGTTTCAGTAACCCGGTCTGAGGCGCCACACGCCCTCGAATGTTTCAGTAATCTCGATCTGAGGCGCCACACGCCCTCGAAAGTTTCAGTAATCTTAGGTTCAGACGCCTCACAATAGTCTCCATTCAGGTTCAGATACCTCACAATGGTCTCACTCAGGTTTAGACGCCTCACAACAGTCTCGCTTAGGTCAAGGTCCCCACGCGCGGCTCCTTGCACCTACGAACTACTATCGGCTTGATTCCCGCTCGGGATACGTAGGAATCCTTTCGCTAAGGGTCCAGCCAGCTGACCTCTCAGGTCTCTTCAAGTAAGGCATCCCCCGATTTGGATCCTTATCTTTTTCAACGACCCCACTTCCTTCGAAAGTGACGTCGCTGAGGGGCTAACTGTAAGTACCCAAATCCGGATCAGCAAAATCCGTTAAAAGTTAACCAGAATCCGTTAACTGGCCCGCTCCAGGTTAATCGGAACCCGTTAAGCTCCCCGTTCTCAAGCCAATGAGACGTCCCAGAACTGCCCTGTGCATCCCAACGTCGAAGCATACTCAACACACGTTGTCACACGTAAAAGTACAGCTTTTCCAGAAAAACGCACTTTTCGACACTTTTCGGATGCGTTTTGGACATTTTTCGGACAGTTATTTAAAAAGGGGACAAAATCGGGAATAATGGCACGAAAAACCATGCCCTGGTGAGTCACAGGGGCACGTGGCATGCATGCTACAGCCCTCTGGTCAACATCAATCAGATTTCAGAGTGAAAAGACCAAAATATCCCTGAGATGTTGTCACAGTCCGTTCGGACTCTTTTGCAGGAAAAACCAGAATTGCTAACAAGCCCTTCCAGTTTCCAAAAGGCCAAAAGACCCCCTGAAATTCAGGTTGAGTCCGTCCGACTCTTTTGAAAATTTACCCTATAAATACAGAGGGTTGTCAAACATTTTCAAGAAGGAAAAACATTATCCATTTTCACCCACAGCCACGGCCCAAACTCTTTCCACCCTCTCCCGAGCCCCGTTTTACCTCGATTTGCGTGAAAACTTCGTATTTCAACCAACACGAACAAAACAATCTCGAAACACCGTTCCAAACACTAAATTGTATCCCGTATACGCCTCCCGAGCCAAAAGAGTCAACCCCTAGCCATAGGTAACACTCTCTCTCCCTAAACACTCGTTCCGTCTCGGTTTATGCGCCAGTCGCTACAACCGTTTCGAACAAAAGTCATTGAAATGTAGATGTCGCCGTCAACGGGGTTCGATACGTTTTAGTCCCGAATCCTCTTCTCTTCCCGTAAGAGAAGTAATCTCGGGTTAAAACGGTGTTCCGGCCCCATTTCTTTACTTTTCTATCATTTACAATTCCGGATCGTTTGATCCGTTGAACGTAATTTACTTTACGCAACTTTATAGTCTGAACCGTTTGGTTCGTGATACTCATTTAACGGTCCGGATCGTTTGATCCGTTGAATGCTATTTACTTAACGCACCTTTAAAATTCGGGTCGTTTGATTTCGTTGATATCGCACTTTAAATACTGTCATTTAGAAGTCCGAGCCGTTTGGCTCGTGATAGTATTTACTTATCAAAGTTCGAGTCGCAAAACAATTCGTTGATCGCATATCATTTAATGTTTTTTTCCCGTAAAATCGCTAACAATGTAATGCCCGGTTCAAAACCGGAGTTCGACATTCAAACTCTCTTTCAAAACGTGCAAAATGACATTTGGCATCCAAACAATCATCTTCAAACTCAAAAACTGACATTTGACATTCAAATCTCATTTAATGCCTTTTTTTCGTAAAATCGCTAACAATGAAATGTCCGGTTCAAAACCGGAGTTCGACATTCGAACTCGCTTTCAAAACGCGCAAAATAATGTTTGGCATCCAAATGATCATCTTCAAACTCAAAATCCGACATTTGACATTCAAAACTCATTTAATGCTTTTTTCCCGTAAAATCGCTAACAATGAAATGTCCGGTTCAAAACCGGAGTTCGACATTCGAACTCTCTTTCAAAACGCGCAAGATGACGTTTGACCTCCAAACGATCATCTTCAAACTCAAAAATCCGACGTTTGACATTCAAACGCTCCTTTCTTAAAAGTCAACATTTGACACTTAAGTTAAACAGTTCAAAATCATCACTCGCACCACTTTTTCCTAAAAACTCCAAAACCGACGTTTGTCATTCAAACGCTCGCTCTTTCTAAAAGGAATCACAAAAATCAACGTTTGACATTCAAACCAAGATTAATCTTGTCATTCAAGCCCCCATTTTCAAAATGCAAACACACACACGCACACATTTTCGAGAAAGGTAGAAAGACTCGTCATATGAGGCGTTTCGGGTGATCTCAAAATACTCTTCCCGAAACATAACGTGACCTCCGAACCTAACAATCTCTGGTACTAAAATAGTCTTTTCCTCGTTTTTGCTACCAATAAAAACGACACCCCGTTTCAAAGCCTTTTCCTAAGTTTTTGCTACCAATAAAAACGACACCCCTTTTCACTAAGCCGTTTTTCAACGTTTGGGCTCAAAATACAAAACCGCATGGCGACTCCTCTCCTTCCCGAAAGCGAGGTCTCAAACACCAAACCCACGAAAGACAACCACGTTCGCCGCGCGCGAACCCCGTGTAATTTTAACTGTGAAGGCATGTGATTCGCATAGGGGTTCGTGGATAGAAACAAGAGACAGACGAGCAGATATGTTTGCAGGGAGGATCACTTTGGAAGTGAAGACTCGGGGCAAGATATTCTAACAGTTATGTTTAAGACTTACGCTTCGCTTCAACTCGTTTGTGTCTGCTGTGTCGAGCCTAGTGTTTTGATTTTTGAGCTCAGTCAAATGGAGTTGTCACAATATGTGTAGGTCATTCTCGGGTGGGATTTTGATGGTGGAAGTCACTTCTGGTTTGTCTACAAGTGGAAAATTGTTGGGATTGGATACAAACCTAGCGAAAGAAAAAAGCCTGAAATTGCAGCAGCGATTTGTTTCCTTTTGTGGCGTGGACTCATTTTAGCAACGTAATTCTTTTCTTGGGCAGGAATCATGTTACTTCTTGGAGAAGAATTAGAATCCTTTAGGGTTTGGGTTTGTCGTATCCTATAAATATAATTGATAACCTAGAATATTGTGTGCTAGTAGATGATCAAATTAATTGTTGATAATTTGTGTTAGTCAGAGAGAATCTGTGAGACCTACAAAGAGATAATAACATTAAAGGCATGTGGGGTGCCCTTAGGGGCATTTTGTGGGGCCTCCCCAACCCCGGGACCTATAAACTCGTGCCCCAGCTGGAGGGTCCCCAAACCACCTCCTATTAAATTAAAATTTTTTGTTTAAATAATTTGAAAGTCGAATAAACTTTTGAAAACAAAACGACATGACCTTTCCACTAGGATGTGATATCAACCTGCTTTAAACCAAACCATAACCTGTTTTAATTTACAACGTTACAACTGAAAGTATTTATAAAAACTTTATACACAACTTTTTTCCCAATTTAATAAATACCACAACTTATTCCCAACTCTCAAACACTACACATACCCTGACAACCCAAAAGACGGTCCAACTCCTTTTACACCCCACTCAGATTCAGTTTTATTAACTTTGGTTACTTTTACCAAGGTTCCATGATCATTTACCAAGTTCTATTAACTTTGGTTACTTTTCAAATCAAGGCTTCCAACCATTTTCAGGTCAATATTTAAGGACCTTCCCACTATCAATTTGGTCTATTTAAAGTTTCATTCTATAGTACTAAAGTTGTACTAGAATTATAGTTGAAGAGTGTTCGATTGTATACTGATTAAACTAGGTTTTCGAAGCTTAGAAAAAGGTTCATAGGTTGCAGGGCAAGGCACGACTCGTGCCCCTTTTACACCCCACTCAGATTCAGTTGTCCCCTATGGAAGTCACGACTTGGCACAACAGGTCACGACTCGTGCCCATTTTACCCCCTTCAGAACCACTCGTCCCCCCTTAATGATATGACTAACGTTGCTGGTCACGACTCGTGCTCCAGGGCACGAGTCGTGCCTAACCCCAGAAATGTTGCTGATGTTGAACATCATCTACTAGTCAAGACCCAAAACCAAGTTTTCACTTTATCGAGCTGGGCCAAACCAACCAAAACAGTATCACTACCATTTATAACCCATAATCATACTCACTCCATAACCTATAACATCTCTACCACCCCTTGCAATTCACACCAAACCATAATCTCACTCTTTACCTACTCATCCACCACAACCCATTTCCCATCCATTTCCAAGTCACTACAAGTGATCCAACCATTCAAATACCTATTTGTAACACAGATTAACATCATTCAAATTCATACGCACCACTATAGGAAGGAAACATAACAACTTACCATGCAACCCATTCAACTCATAATTCAACACTACCTTCACTTTACCACCCCATTTTAACCTAGACAACATTGCTATTACCCATCTTTCTTCCAATCCTTCCATGATCATTCCAACTTAACTAAATGGTTCTAGAATTCCCAACATCCATTAAAACAACAACTTCATCATTTTCAACCCAATTCCTAAGGCCATGACATCCAAATATTCTAATTCAACCCAACTCATTTTCGTTCCGTTTCAATCACCCAAATAAATATTTCAACCTTTACAGAATTCATGTATAACACATAATATCAAGTTTATATACAATCTTTCCTGTTAATCCCGGTGACATATCAATTAACTAACCATTACAACAACCATGTATCGCACCTAATACATCATATACCATCTATAGCCACAAGTTAACAACCACTATACTACTTAGTCAACTTTCATTCTAAGGTTCCCAAATAATAACCCATACTTCTTCCAAGCCATATAACACTATTACCCACCTTTTCAATTAAACCCAATAATTTAAAACAATCCTTTACCTTACTCATTCCAACTCGAATATTTATTCATTTTCAAGACCAAATAAATTGCCAAAAATATCAAAAATCATTTATATCATCATAATATCAATATTAAATATTAAATGAACAATTATCGAAAAAAATCAAAATAACTTACTGATAAGTGACTATTATATAGTCATTTATCCTTAGTTTTGTATACTTTTTAATGCATAAAGCATCATTTTCATTTCATTTTATGTACTTTTTAGTTCCTTTTTTATATTATCTAGATTTTACGCCTTTTGGTATATTTCTTGCATTTAAAGACAGATTTTAGGGTCTTTTTATCAAAAGGATGCTTGGACACTTCAAGGCAAAAGACATGAAAGAGCACCAACCAAATCAAGCACACAAAGTTAAATTCCAGGTAGAGCGGCCGTGCAGCCAACATGGAGCGGCCGTGCACCTAGCCATTTTCAGGCCATTTGTGGCCCTAAAATATAGAGCGGCCGTGTCTTGAAGAGGGAGTGGCCGTGTCATTATTTAGAGCGGCCGTGCAGCTTGGAAAAGAGCGGCCGTGCGAAGTGTCAAGACTCAAATTCAAATCTGGCGCCAACTTCCTTGACGCGGCCGTGCAAATCGTGACTGCAGATGTAAAGGCACCTTTTGATGGCACCCAATTGAAGAGTCTCCTCCCAATTATAAATAGGACCCTTGTAATCAGTCTTAGATACGAAAATTTAGAGAGAAATCACTGATACTTCATAGATAGAAAATACAAACACTTGTGATAACAATTTCCAAAGAGATTTGAAGATCAAGTTCATTGTTTGTTCTTGAAATTACCTTGGAAGAAAAGCAATAAAGTGAAGCACCATTTCCAGCATTTTCCTTCTATATTCATAAGTCTTTCTTACTCAATCTCTTACTTTTATTTCTTATATTTTATAAATGGCTTGTGAGTAATTCCCCTTATTCTTGGGGTTGGAAACTCAAAAGCATACTTGTTCATCATTCAAAATGAAAAGTCTTGTCTTCTTTCTTCATCTAAACAATTTCTTTATATTATTCTCTAAATGCCTTACATTTTGGAGATGTCCAATTTGTATGATTCAGTCAATTGAGAGAAGTACCTAGCGGAGAATCTCGATTGACGGAACCATATAAAGAAACTAGGTTTCATTGAAAATGAAAAGTCGTGTCTTCTTTCTTCATCTAAACAATTTTTTTATATTATTCTCTAAATGCCTTACATTTTGGAGATGTCCAATTTGTGTGATTCAGTCAATTGAGAGAAGTACCTAGCGGAGAATCTCGATTGACGGAACCATATAAAGAAACTAGGTTTCATTGATCACGAAAGTAGTTCAATGGCCTAGGGATGTTCCTTTAATGGAAAATATATCGACTCTCGTTCTTAAAGGGTTCTTACTAATTATGGTCAGCTAGAGATAAGCCGGAACGCCCGTTTGTGACAGGGCGGGAACAACGTAAATGGAAATCTCAAACAGTTAGGACATAATTAGTGAAGAATACAACGCTACTTGCTTGACCGTGAGAAGTAGTGCAAGCCGAATGTATCATCCTTGCTTTTTATGAAAATCTTTTATCTCTAAGACAATGACGATTTGATGAACAAAACTATGTGTATGATTTCCAATCCCGAGAATGCTTCGTTTTATAAGAATTTAATTAAAGAATTTTCTGTTTATGTTCTCTCTATTTTTCTAAAAACAAATTTTATCTCCCCCCAATCTTTTCTATAATTTCTAAAGACAAAAATATTCCCTAAAGTAAACCTTGTCTCTGTGGGATCGACCCGTACTTGCACCCGCTATATTACAATAGCCCGTGTGCTTGCGGATATAAATAAACCGTTAGGTTTCGATCAAACACTTACCCAAAAATAGGTCGAAATAAAAAGATGATCTGATCGGCTCTAAATGTTCTACTCGCCTCTGTAAGTACCCCAATCTGGATCACCCCCTTTCAAACACACGGGAAACACCGCAGACTCATCAACGTAGTCTCGGAGACCTCTCTCACTCAAAACCCTCTCAAAACCCTCTCAAACCCCCAACCAAACCAAGGGAGGAGCCTTCAGGATAAAAGGGACAAAAGGACCTTTTGGGAATTTTCAGGAAATCAGAAAAGCAATTAAGGTCCGTACGGACCTCTTTGTGTCAATGATTACTAAATCCCCTTAAAGTCCACAATATTCCCTCAAATCCCGGAAGAAATGATTACTCCCCTGCAGAGTTGGTCCGTACGGACCTCTTTGCATGCAAGATGGTCCGTACGGACCTTATTGCTCAGGGGACACCATCATTCCAGAATATTCACCATCATTGCAGATTCCCTCAAATCGAGGAAATCCAAAATTCTGGATAACCAAGAAGGTCCGTACGGACCTCTTTGCTCCGAAATTTTTACTATAAATAGAGGGCTCCCCCTCCTCATTTTCACACACCTCCCTCTTCTCTCTTCCTCCCTTAGCCTTCTGGCTCCCCTCTAAGTCCTCTCGAGGCACTCCCGGCCCCTTTCGGATCCTTCCGAGGCCTTCCGAGCTCCCTTGTGGTGCTCCGAAGCCTCCTCGAGCGCTCCCGAGATGCTCTCGCGCTGCCCCGAGGCACTCTCGAGGTACTCTGAGGCCCCTCGTGGTACTCCGAGGCCTTGCCTGGTCTTTCCACGGTGTCCCGGCTCTTTCCGAGTCAAACCGACGATCCCAACCCACGCCGAAACTCTGCCCGAGTGACTCCTGCCACCGCAACGCACGCCGAACCTCTGCCCGAGTGATCCCGACGATCTCTACGCACGCCGAACCTCTGCCCGAATGCAGCCTACAACCTCAACTCACGCCGAAACTCTGTCCGCAGACAACCGGCATCTCCCGAAGCAATCCCGATCCGTACCGGAACGCTACTCCGACCTCAAACACTATTCCCCAGCGGAAGACAGACGCGAACCAACATTGGTAAGGCTTTCTTCCATTACTATTTCAATACATTTCCATACATAGCATACAATGTAGACATCCGATACAAAGATGCATTTTTAAAAGCACACACACACACACACAACATTTAAAGGATATTAGGGGTATCCGAAAGACTCGTTTTACGAGGCTACTCGGGTGAGCTCTAATATTCTAATATTCTCTTCCCGGGAGTCATCTCGACCTCCGAACTCAAAATCTCATCACACAAAAACAGCTTTAAAATTATCTTTAAACCGATGCCCTTTTTCAATGTTTTGGGCTTAATAAAAACGGCGTGGCGACTCTACAAAACAAAAACGGCGAGACACCGCTCCAACGCGAAAGATGCCGGATGCCGGGCCGCGAGGCCTGCTGCTCGGATCCGGGTAATTTCGGTTGGCGACTACTGGGATGAAATCTTGTTTTAAAAACTTTTAAACAAAACAAAAGATTTTAAAAACGATGATGAGGGTCAAACTTTCATTTTACCCCTTCCTTTAATCATTATGTGTGTGTGCACGTGCTTTGTTTTTATTTTACAAAAAAAAAAAATACAAAAAAAAATGCATCAATATACATCTCGTGCATACATTTAAAATTCTTCAAAAAAAAACTCCTGTTTTACTCGTAAAAGAATTTTAGAGACCGCACACTACGCGCACCGCCGCTCGGTTACACCGCACTCTACTCACACCGCCGCCTCGGTTACACCGCACACTACGCGCACCGCCGCTGATACACCGCACACTACAACCCTTAACCCGGAGTGGTCTCGGTTGCGATCCGTTTGGTCTTCCTAGGCCTCTTGGGCGCGCACGGGATCATTCCAAACATCCCATCCTAGCCAAGCGTCAACCCCGCACGTTTGAGTCTTGAGTCACACTCTGTCCAGACTCGGTTGGTTTTACCCGGTCCGTGTCATACAGCCTGGATACATATACCATGCCGGCCATTTTTCCGAGTCAAGGCTCGGAACTCAAGATCCCTTGCGCAAGCAAAGCGATGAAAGGTCATGCTAAAATCTTGACTCGATCTTGATTTCCGAAGCTACACCTGCACGATGTTCCGTCCCGGATATACATCCATGCTCGCATGACACCATGTCATCACGCCTTTGATACGTCGGCCATGACAATATGACCCACCTAACGCCTAACGTCACAGATCCCTTGCGCAAGCAAGGTAAAGAGAGGTCATGCCGAACTCTTGACTCCGATCTTGACTCGGTGGCCGGCTCGGTTCACTATTTACATGGCTAACGCATCAAAACGAACATGACAGCTCGGTCCTTAGGTTCGATTTTTCTTTTAGGCCGGTGGAAACCGCTTGCACTATAGGACCCTCGCCCGGGCCGTCCCACCCCGGGAAGTCGAAATACGGGTGCAAAACGAGGGGCTTATAGCCGCACGTATGGTCTCCATCGACCCAGGATCTAGCATAGTTGCGAAAAACAAGAGCAATCTTTTCCAACCTACCTAGGATTCTCGAGAAAACATGTTTTAAGTAAATTAAAACAACAAAAAAATCAAAAATAAAAGAAACGGAAACCGCATGCCACGTGAGCTTTCCCCTTTTATCCCGTTAGGCCATTCCCATGTCTAAACCTTGCCCATCACCCTCCAACCTAACAGAGAGTGGTCGAGAGTACCCGGAACCCGTCTCCCAGTGTCAAAACAAGAAGGTCCTACCCACCTCGTCACCAGGGACACCGTCAATTCCCATGGCCAAGTCGTGGATAACAACGATGAGAACGGGACCTTACCCCCAAGAAATTTCCCAACACCGGAAGAAGTTTGGCAGTGTCCTCATGGCTATTGAGAAACGTCAAGGTGAGCAACAAGCTCGGATCGAAGGTGCCATGCACCACTTCGGAACCTTAGCCACCCAACTACCTGGGCTTCCCAAGCCATGATCGCTCCTACAGCCTCTAACATCTCTCATTGTCTCCCGTAAGTCAACTCGTTACCCTCGTACGAGCCATGCGGTTATGACGTAAGACCACAAGACCTTCCAGAGGAAAGCTTGCCCATCCGGCCTCCTCGAGGTCCCGATACCACCGCCGAACAACGAACACATTCGGTGGGACGTCGCAAGGGACGGTGCTTGTCCGGAAATGGAATTCCAGGATGCAATGAACGAGGGCCGTCCTCGACGAAGGAAGAAGCTATCTTCTCAACAAAAACTGAAAAGAGGTATGAATCCGGGTGATCCCGCGGTCGGAACCCTTGGAGAACCCTCGAAAAGTTTGACTACTATGTCATCTACTCCAAAGAAATCTCCTCACTCTAGTTCTCGCAGGGGCCATGGCAATGTTTCGCTCCATGATCACTGGGACGAGCTTCGCACCGCCATCGAAGGCCCGAAGGTCCAGATAATCCAACCCCGTCTTGGGAAGATCTCAAAGCCACTATTGATGCTTCAAGTAAAAGCCATGACACGAACGAATTGAAATGCGCAGCCCGGCCTTACGCCAATCAGCTCCTCCCACTCCGAAACGGGAGAGACAAGCAAAACCATAAGTCCAGAGGTGAATGTTCCGACACGTTCGGCCAAATCCCAGGAAATCCTCCACGGACAGACAAAAGGCCAGCCATACCCGAGCCACGAACCGAAAAGGGACCCTACGCCAAAGAAGCCGAAATCTTGGACCCAAAGGTTGAAGATCCCGTCTTGACACACCAAGCGCACTCAGCTAACATCTCACTCTGGTCCTTACTCACTTCATCTTACCCGCACAAGCTCAAGTTGGAAGAAAGCCTCGGCCTGCACCATGGTTCCCATCACGGTGACACCCGATGAAGCAGCTTCGTATGATTGGCAACGTCAATTACAGCAATATCATCACCTTCACAGAGCTCGATCTTCCAAAATTTGGGGCCGACCACAACGAGCCTCTCTACATAACAGCTTCAACCGGACGAGCGCCGTCTCCTCGGGTCTTGGTAGATGGGGGATCATCCATGAACGTCCTTCCACCAAAATGATGGATTTGCTAGGGATCAAAGCAACTGATCTAAAACCCTCGACTCAGGCAATCAAGGCATACGACTCAACATCCCGCCCAGTCTTGGGAATAGCCACCTTGAACTTGTGGTTCGGAAAACAAATGGTCCCGACAGACTTCCAAGTCATCGACATCCCGATCACCTTCATCGCCATTTTGGGACGCCCTTGGCTACATCGATCAATGGGGTGGCATCCACTCTCCATCGGTGCGTAAAGTTCGTCCCAAGGAACAGATTCGACCATCATCTACGGCGACAAAGATAGTCACTGAAAGGACCGACACCAACGGCGTCCCGGTTTTAGAGATTAAACACGATGATGACGGCATGATGCTCATGTGGTTCACCATCGAGCCCAAAGGCCCAGGTGTGCCACATAGATTTGCCTTTGATTTGGGACAAGATTCCTCCCCCGATGAAAATGATGAAGCACATGAACTACATCCCGGGGCTCGGTTTGGGAAAACGCCATCAGGGCACTCAACCGTATCATCAATATCAAAGAACAATAATACCTTCGCATGGCCTCGGGATACTCTCCTACTCCCGAACACATTGCGGAGGACAAGCGAGCCGCACGAAAACGCTCCACGTATAACAAAAGAGGCTTCGCACGCAATCTCCGATCTTCGTCCTTACAGCCTTCGACATGACCAAGTACTTCACAAGGAAGGCCGGCAACTTGGAAGGAGATCCGTAAAAGTGGAACAGAGCCGATCGCCGCCAAACAAAGCCGGCCGACAACCATGGACAAGCTCCAGCAGTAACCTCGGCAAGATTCAGCAGGCCTCAAGCCAAATCCCGTCCGAAGAGCATTCCTCGACACACCGCCCCCTGCCGGATCCACAACCACCACTATTCACAGCGAATTTTGGTTCGGGAAAACCCCTCTTTGGCGTAAGAACTCGAAAACTCTCTCGTCAACACTCCCGCCTTCAACAAACGGGACGAGTCCGCATTCGAGCTAGTAATGCCCAAGACAAAGCAAAAGACTCCGCAGATGATGCTTGGGACGAGCCACCGCTCCACTCGCTTCTTCAAAGAAGAAATCGAGATGCCAGATCTAATCGATTTTGTTTCTGATAACTCTATGATAGCAATGATCGGGAACGATGACACAAAGCCCTTCAAGCCCCATCTCCTATCAAGCTCATTGCCACTCAATAACTGGGCCACCTTCTCCGACCCACTGCCAGCAAAAAGGACATGATCGAACAACTTGGTCTCGACCCTCGAGTCCTAGAGTCTAGTGTCAAAACTCATCCCGAGTCCATTAGCTTAGAATTTGAGTCTCTCGAGTCATCCGATGGCCTCACGCCGAAGATTACGAACTCATTGCCAATAATGTATTCCCGTATGCTCTTAATGAATGCTTCGATCTTTCCGAGTATCTCTTCATTGCATCTTTAACAACCGATAAATTAACTAACACACAAACAAGCTAATAACGATTCACTTGATAAAGAAGGCATACATTAAACGAACAATACATTAAGCACATCTTTAAGCATGTTGTCAAACGAGAGAAAAACCGGGCCCAAGCTGCCGAGAAGGTTTTAATCACAACGATTTGCAAGATTGCTGAAGAGCCAAAGAGACGCAAGTCCGACGCCGTTTCCAAAGACAAACCAGATCTTCCAATACCTCAAGAACGGGGAAACCACCTTCATGAACAAGGGAGACCCACACACGTAAGGGGTCAAAACCAAGAGCATCATGGCCCTAAAACGCCTCGCCTCTCACTTCGTCATCCTCGGGGACATGCTATACAAGAAACGCTACTACGGGCCACTCCTACGCCGCATCGCCAAGAAGAAGCAAACAAGTTCATGAACGAAGTCCACAATGGGGCTTGCGGTCCCCACATGAACGCCCGAGCCCCGATGCAAATCATTCTCAGGATGGGCTACTACCGGATCTCCATGGAGGCAGATTGCATCCACTTTGTCCGAAGCCGCGACAAGTGCCAACGGTTCTCCAACCTCAATCATCTACCACCCCACGATCTCTACCGCATGACTACACCTCGCCCTTTCGCCACTCTGGGAATTGACGTCATCGGGAAAATCGCTCCGCCAGCAAAGAATCGGCCACGAGTTCATCTTAGTAGCCATCGACTACTTCACCAAATGGGTCGAAGCCAAGTCCTACAAGGTACTCACCTCCAAGAAGGTCGCGCATTTCCTCAAGGAAAACATCATATGCCGATACGTCATCCCAAATGAGGTCATATCGCACAACGGCTCACACTTCAAGGGGAATTCGGCTGCATCGCCGGCTGAATTCAAGATCACACGTCACAAATCTTCTCCCTACCGGCCACAAACAAACGGCGCCGTGGAAGCAAAGAAACAAAACCCTCGAACGGATCATCCGAAAATGACCACCCGAGGACGAGATTGGCCCGAGAAGCCGCACCTTGCACTTTGGGGCTACCGCACATCGGGCCGTAATGGCCACGGGAGAAACCCCATTTGCCCCGACCTACGGGATGGAAGCAGCCCTTCCCATCGAGCCGAAATTCCCTCACTCCGAGCGCCGCTAGAAAATGACATCAACGAAGTCGAATGGCTCAAGCCGACATGACGAATTGGCTCTGCTAGACGAGCGACGACTAAAGGCCATGGAACACGTCCGAGCCTATCAAAGCAGGATGGCTAGAGCTTTCGACAAGAAAGTCAAATCCCGAGACATCGTGGAAGGTGACCTCGTACTCAAAGAAAGCCTCCCACTCGAACCAACCCACTGGGAAAATGGGAACCCACATGGATCGGCCCTTTCGTGGTTCAAAAGATCTTCTCCTGGAGGCGCCATGAAGCCGATGCACCTAGACGGCAATCCCTTCATGAATCCGTCCAACGGAAGCAAACTTCGCAGATACTTCGCCTAAAGAAGAACAAATTGCATCTCTTGGCACTCCATGTAGTGTCGAACTACGTGCACCCGAGCCCTCTAGTCCGGGGGAACGTAGGCAACCTTAATTGGTCCGGTCTAAAAATACACAAAAAAGTCAAAAGTTTGAATGTCAATCAAGACCTCCATCAAGCTACGCACTTTTCAAGAACACGCCCCAACAGTCACCTCGACCAAATCAAACGACGGCGGCAACATCAAAGGACGTCCGAGGGTCACTCAAGATCAAACGACCGACTCATGTCTCGCTTCCAAGCCGGGGTTTGTCTTCGCCCTCACGCGCTTCAAAAAAAAAAAGAGAGCTCGAGCAAGGGCTCACAAAAAAAAAATAAAAAAAAGAGAGCTCGAGCAAGGGCTCACAAAAAAAGAGAGCTCGAGCAAGGGCTCACAAAAAAAAAAACATAAGAAGCTCAAACAGAAGCTGCGAAATTGAGGTCAAGAGCCCGACGCCAACAAGAGGCAAGGAAGCTACGAAAAAGACCGTCAAAACGACTTGTCAAGGGAGCATTCAACCTCTCAGCCAAGCACAAAGCCTCAGCAAAGGAGATTGCCATCGTGGCCTGCATCGCTTCTGGGCCCGCGAATGCAATGTAAAAGTCCAAAGATGGACGCCGACAAAGTGCACAACAGAAGCAAAGGCAAACAAGAGATCTTGCGTCTCGACAAAGCTTTAAAAGTAAATCACAAATCACTAACGGTTACAACATTTCTTGATGAGTTCAAGCACGGTCTACTCTCAAGTTCACAACATGCTAAAAGACAGCTTAATACATTTAACTAATAATGTGTTTGCATTGCAATGAATGGATACCTAGGAGGTCATTCCGCGCCATCTGCGCTTGTCCCCTCGCCATTCTTTCCTTTCTTCCCTCGTCCCCGACGAGTCTTCTTTCGCTTCACGTGAACCAACTCGCGTCTCTCGCTCCGAGATCCGGGGTCCTCCCCGTAGAGTCAAACAATCCAAGAGCTCTCGTGGCTTCATTCGCCCGTGCTTCGGCTCGGATCTCCTCCCCGCGAGTCCGTAAAGAGGACCCCTCCCCCGTCGCCTGGCCAACTCTAGTCTCGTAGTCAAACAAAGTGTCTCCCGTCACATCCAAAGTGGTCGACTGTACTTCGAACTCCTAAGGCAATAGCCGCTACGGCAACCGGGTCCTGCATCCGCTACACGCCCGCTCTCCAAGACCACTTGGGATCGCCCAACACGCCGCTTCATACTCAAAGCCGTATACCGAGTCGTCAATACAACGCTCCCGACGTCTAAGGAGTACCACAGAGGAAAAGCGGAATACTTCCATACCCTCGTAAAATACAAGAAGGCACCTGAAGCCGCCATACAAAGAGAGGAACTACCTCCGCAGCAGCAAGGTCATCCTGCCTCAACAAAGGCTCCCGCTTCATCCCAAACCGCCGGAAACAAGCGACGGAATATAGAAGGAGGACCAAGACAAACCCGGAACTCGACAACGTAGGACCCTTCCCGCAAGATCCTCCCGGTCTCAATCCTCCCAAGGAACCCACCAATGATCTCGATGCGTACCAAGCCGTGCCATCCATCTCTCCCAGCGGATCGATCCATATCCAACACAAGAGGTCGCCGAGCAAATGACCACGGGCTAAACGACGCTGGAGCCTCTGGACATGGCCTCGAAGTCTCTCTCGCAGCCACAAGGTGAGCAAAGCGGGGCTTCCCCTCTCATAAAATGATCCCTGGTCGCCGGACAGTCCGATACCATGAAGAGTCTCCCCAAAGACCAACGGGACAATATCCTCTCCAGCCTCGCAAAGTGCCCTACCACATCTAGCAAAGCGCCATCACAAATGCCAAGGGAACCGACTGTAAAAGCGTCGCCATCACGCACAAGGCAAATACATCCCAAGAGACGTCACTCTCATCATCAACCATGAACCGCTCCGGCAGCTCAGAAATGTCGATATGACCCGAATCAAGGATCATGCCCTGCACTTCTTCCAACGAAGCACGAAGAAAGCCTGCAAGCTTCACGCGCACCGCAGGATCACCAATCAAAGGAAGCGAGATGGCCTCCACCTCCGGTCCTCCAATCAAAGCCCGAAAATCCTCAAAAGTGGGCACTAGTTCGTTGTAAGAGAAGCAATACACATGCCTCCTAACATCCCAGAACTTCGCGGCAGCCCGCAACAAATCCCAATCAGGAACCAACTCCTTAAAAGACCAAACCGAGCAAAGACGAAACCTTACCTCGAAAGCCCGTCTCTGATGCCTCATACGACGCCGCATCCACGTTTTCAACTGCTCAAGGAAGTGTGCTTGCCTCTCCTGCGAAAGCCTCTGCAAAATTCTAGGGACGTACGAAGAATCCATGGCAAAAATGGAGGTTCCTAGAGAAAATGGGGAAGAAAGCTCGAAAATGGCTGCAAATGGGGAAATGAGGAAGAACTGACACCGGAAAGCATTTATGTCCTTCCCAAAGCAAGGTTGGTCCGTACGGACCTCTTTGCATGCTAAGTATGTCCGTACGGACCTCCTTGCAAATGTAACCCATTTCCCCAAAGAAACAAGCATAAAAGCCACCGTCCTCAGACCTTGCTCCAAACCGCCCAAACATCGGCCAAAGCCATTCCCGCAAACAAACACTACCCACAAACACACTCTCACCACGTGGCATGCACAAAATAAAAAAAATAATAATAGCAACAATTTCTAGGACAAATCCCGGGAATCACAAAAATGACATTACATCTTAAAATAAAATGCTGTTTGCCGTGCAAATACATGTGTTTTATTACAGGTACCCATAAATGTCTGTTGCTAAACAAAGAAAAGAGGGATATGAAAAGAGGGAAAGCAAATGAATACTAATCGATTCCTCAAAGATCATCATCCTCGCCAAGGTCCTCCAGTGAGAGAAGTCGGGCATCCCAAATGCGAACTCGCCCGTCACATCCTCGTCGCCGAATACCGAGCACCCGCCCCGAGGCTCCCACGAAAAGTACTCGAAGGATCAAATCCGGTGAAAGGATCAAAGAAGGAAGGCTCGAGGAACCCTCACCCCGTGCGCCATGCGGAGGCATGAACCGATAAAAGGGCCGCTCCTCGAAGGCCCCGCAGCCTCCCGAAGATGTCCCGCATCCATGCTATGCCGCCTCAAAGGTCCCTCCCGCCGCGGCTCCGGCCGGCTCAGGCGGAGGAACGTCCACGTAATGCCTCGAAGGCATAGGCTCGTACGCCACGGCACGCGTCGAGAAGACCGGCAAGATATCTTCGAAGCCATCTTCTTCGCAAACGACCTCATCGCCACGTAACGGCGAGTCAAGATATCATAGGCTCTCCCGTGACTCCGCACCAACAAGCGCCCAAGGAAACACTCATCAAATGCAGTTATACTCGACAACAAAAAGAGAAAAATGCGTAAAAGATGCCAAGATGGAAAAGAGTCAAGACACTCACCGATCCGTCGGGATCCACTGCAGATGCAAGCAGAGCTCGCTCCGGAACTGCAGTACACACCCTTCCTCTCGATCCGTCCCCGCGGACGTACGTGAAATCCGGTCCCGGCATCGAAACCTCTCGGGAGCTCGCGGCGCCCTCTCTCCCGCGCCGGCACTGCGGCGTCCTCGCCTTCCTCCTCACGAAGGCCCCGTACTCCTCTCCATACAAGATGAACTCCTCGCACCGACACCGCCAAGGTACCTCTCGAAGTCAAGCACATCCATATCCCGGAGTCAAGCATCCCAAAGGGAGGGTCCTCGAGCCACGGGAAGCACACCGGGGCCACGCCGCGTAAGACCCGCTCTCCCAGATACATGACATCACAAGTCAAACCCCGCAAAGATCTTCCGCCGCGCCGTCGCCACTCCTGGAGCCCCCTCAAACTCATCCCCTCATACCGAGCCCACGGAACAAGACGAAACCCCTCCGGCTATCCTCTCCGTACGCTCCGCACATCCCCGTAGGCGATGGTGAGCTTCCCCGCCGGGTCCTCCTCTTCCTCGCCGTACGAGCCCAAATTTCAAAGATAGCAGGTACGCAAAGAATGGCCTCAGATCTCTATCCCACTAGAAGCACCGGAAAACCTCATAAAACCACACTGTGACAAAACAGAGAAGGCTCGGTGCAAAAGAAAACGGAGAAAAGACAAGTTGCTAAATCAAAACACAAGAATAAACTCATACCTCCAGAGCAAAGTCAAAACAGCCAACGAATCGGCCACACCCCGCTAAACCGGTCCAAGGAGAAGTAGAGCTCGCCAAGCCTCGCCGCCCAAGCAATATCACTGCACTTATCCAGGTCAATCAAGCTCTCCAACAAAGCAAAGCGGAGCCGCGGTCGCGTGGTTCGAGAACAAAGTCTCTGACGGTGCACACCACAAAAGGAGCGCGCCACCGCCCGCCGTCACCGGCCGGCACTCCCGATGTAGCCCCAACATCGGCCGTAATCTTCAGCTCCACGTCACTATACAAGCATGCCTGTGCCTCGCGAGGACGAGGCTCAAAGCCCAACACTCGGCCAAAGACCACATCGGAGATCATATCCTCCACCGCACCGGCCCTCCTTCAAGGAAAGCCCGTAATCGCAAAGAAAGTCGGTCGGCGTCACCGTCACCTCCCCCCAGCTCAGATGGAAGGTGTGGGTGGTATCCCACCAGTACTCAGAAAGGCCAAGGAAGACGCTCTTGTTCTTCCTCGTGTCAGACACTCCAGCCAGGTTCTCAACGAACACACCCAGGCCGTCAGCGTAAGACCGGTCCTCGCCCACTTCAACGGCAATTCAACCACCGGCCATCAACGTAAGACCGATCCTCGCCCACTTCAACGGCAATTCAACCATCGGCCATCAAACGTAAGACCGATCCTCGCCCACTTCAACGGCAAATCAACCACCGGCCGTCAAGCGTAAGACCGGACCTTCGCCCACTCCAACGGCAATTCAACCACCGCCCGCTCAACGGCAATTCAAGAAGGAGCCAACACCTCCCAGCACGAATCCCAAGGCACGAGACGCCTCCAAAACGCCCGACGGCAATTCAAGAAGGAGCCAACACCTCCCAGCACGAATATCAAGGCACGAGACGCCTCCAAAACGCTCGACGGCAATTCAAGAAGGAGCCAACACCTCCCAGCACGAATCCCAAGGCACAAGACGCCTCCAAACGCTCAAAGGCAATTCAACCACCGCCCGCTCAACGGCAATTCAAGAAGGAGCCAACACCTCCCAAAGACGAATATCAAGGCACAAGACGCCTCCAAAATGCTCAACGACAACTTCAAACCACTGGCCCTCAAAGGAGGTCCTGAGTCATCTTCTCGGCCAGTAGGGCCCTACAAGGTCACGCATCCTCAGCAATTCAAGCCATGATAAGCCCCGAATCTCGCCCACTTCAACGCAGCAAGCACCGGCCATCAAAGTAAGCCCGAGCTCCTCCCCAACAAGTCGAAAGGGAAGTCATACAGATCGCATATCCTCAAAGACTGCCATCATCCTTGCCCACTCAACGGCAAAACAAGCACAAGAAGGAGCCAACACCTCCGAGTACAAGTCCTAAGGCACGAAGCGCCTCCAAAACGCCAAATGGTGAAGCATCATCGGCCATCATCCTTGCCCACTTCAACGGCAGCACCTAAGCAGCCATCGTAAGTCCAACCTTCTACATCAACATGCAAAAACACAAAGGCATCTACGCCTCGAAGCACAAGGCAGCCACGCCTCCACAATCGCGGCTAGAAGACGATTCAAAGTCCTCGCGCATTACATCAATCAAGTGCTAGAAGACGATTCAAAGTCTCGCGCATTACATCAATCTGCGGCTAGAAGACGATTCAAAGTCCTCGCGCATTACATCAAATCGCGGCTAGAAGACGATTCAAAGTCCTCGCGCATTACATCAAACTGCGGCTAGAAGACGATTCAAAGTCCTCGCGCATTACATCAAACCGCGGCTAGAAGACGATTCAAAGTCCTCGCGCATTACATCAACCGCCGCCGTAAGACGATTCAAAGTCCTCTGGCCGTGACACCAATCGCCGCGTAAGACGATTCAAAGTCCTCCAGCGTGGCACCAACCGCCGCCGTAAGACGATTCAAAGTCCTCCCGCGTGGCACCAACCGCCGCCGTAAGACGATTCAAAGTCCTCACGCATGGCGCAACCACATTCGAAGACGATTCAAGTCCTCATCACTACCTCCACTCCGAAGGCTTTAAACCACTCACCGGAGGCGTATAAATCAACTACTACCTCCGGAAGGCTTTAAACCACTCGGCCCGGAGACAAATCGCCAAACCACTATCCCAAATCTAAGGGCTTTAAATCACTCGGTCCGGAAGACCGTATAAACCTCCCAAATCATTATCCCGCCCTAAGGCCTTAAACCACCCGATTAGGAAAATCGTAAAATTCATCCCAGACGCCACCACGTCCTCACAATTGACCTCGGCGGTCACCACATCTTAGGACACCACCCCGTCTCTACCACCGACCTCGGCGGTCACACAACAACTCAGGGCACCACCACGCCCACATGCCCTCACAAATTCACGACACTCGAACTACGACTGTGCTTGATTCCCGCCAGGATACGTAGGGAATCCTATCACAGGGTCCAGCCATCGACCTATACGGTCACCTAGACACCACCACGTCCTCCCCATCGACCTATACGGTCACCAGACACCACCACGTCCTTACCACCGACCTCGGCGGTCACACGACACTTCAGTGGCACCACCACGCCCGCATTCACAAAACACTCACCCCACACCCGAACTACGACTGTGCTTGATTCCCGCTGTGGATACGTAGGAATCCTATCACAGGTCCAGCCTATTGACCTAAACGGCCACACAAAAGGACACCACCACGTCCTCACATTGACCCTCACGGCCACTTCCTCTCCCAAAGACGCGATCCAGATTAGGACCCTTATCTTATCTGGGCTACCCCACTTCTTTCATAAGTGACGCCGTCGAGGGGCTTCGTAAGTACCCCAACTGGATCACCCCTTTCAAACACACGGAAACACCGCAGACTCATCAACGTAGTCTCGAGACCTCTCTCACTCAAAACCCTCTCAAAACCCTCTCAAACCCCCAACCAAACCAAGGGAGGAGCCTTCCCGGGATAAAAAGGGACAAAAGGACCTTTGGGAATTTTCAGAAATCGTAAAGCAATTAAGGTCCGTACGGACCTCTTTGTGTCAATGATTACTAAATCCCCTTAAAGTCCACAATATTCCCTCAAATCCCGAAGAAATGATTACTCCTCGGAGTTGGTCCGTACGGACCTCTTTGCAGATGCAAGATGGTCCGTACGGACCTTATTGCTCAGGGGACACCATCATTCCGTAATATTCACCATCATTGCGCATTCCTCAAATCGAGGAAATCCAAAATTCTCGGATAACCAAGAAGGTCCGTACGGACCTCTTTGCTCCGAAATTTTTACTATAAATAGGGCTCCCCCTCCTCATTTTCACACACCTCCCTCTTCTCTCTTCCTCCCTTAGCCTTCGGCTCCCTCTAAGTCCTCTCGAGGCACTCCCGCCCCTTTCGGATCCTTCCGAGGCCTTCCGAGCTCCTCGCGGTGCTCCGAAGCCTCCCCGAGCGCTCCCGAGACGCTCTCGCGCCGCCCCGAGGCACTCTCGAGGTACTACGAGGCCCTCGTGGTACTCCGAGGCCTTGCCTGGTCTTTCCACGGTGTCCCGGCTCTTTCCGAGTCAAACCGACGATCCCAAACCACGCCGAAACTCTGCCCGAGTGACTCCTGCCACCGCAACGCACGCCGAACCTCTGCCCGAGTGATCCCGACGATCTCTACGCACGCCGAACCTCTGCCCGAATGCAGCCTACAACCTCAACTCACGCCGAAACTCTGTCCGCAGACAACCGGCATCTCCCGAAGCAATCCCGATCCGTACCGGAACGCTACTCCGACCTCAAACACTATTCCCCAGCGGAAGACAGACGCGAACCAACATTGGTAAGGCTTTCTTCCATTACTATTTCAATACATTTCCATACATAGCATACAATGTAGACATCCGATACAGCATGCATTTTTAAAAGCACACACACACACACACAACATTTAAAGGATATTAGGGGTATCCGAAAGACTCGTTTTACGAGGCTACTCGGGTGAGCTCTAATATTCTAATATTCTCTTCCCGGGGAGTCATCTGACCTCCGAACTCAAAATCTCATCACACAAAAAACAGTTTAAAATTATCTTTAAACTGATGCCCTTTTTCAATGTTTTGGGCTTAATAAAAACGGCGTGGCGACTCTACAAAACAAAAAACGGCGAGACACCGCTCCAACGCGAAAGATGCCAGATGCCGGGGCGCGATTGCGCTGCCTCTCGGATCCGGGCTATTTCAGCCTCCCTGATCACTTTGACGCAGTCGAAACTAAAAACGGACTGATATTAAATTTATAGGGAATTTTTGAAGATAAGAAAAATTATAATGTTAAAAGAAGTACTTACTGAGGAAGCTTGCTCTTTCTCCTTGGCTCTGGAAGGATCACGAAGGAGTAAGGAGATATATATAAGCCAATGTTACAATTTAGCCCTTCAGGATTTGAGTTATTTCCATGAATTACCTTAAGTTTCACTTTTAACATATAAACCCCTCACTTTTTATACCCCTTTATTGAAATTTCAACAATTAAATATCAATTACGAAATTCTTATTTATTTCATTTAGATATTAAATAATTACAATTAATTTAATAACATAACTAAAATGTCAAATAATTTATTAAGATGTTAAACCTAACACATAAAAATCCCAATTATTATGAAATGCGGCAAATAAAATGCTACGCATCCCAACCCCACGTGCTCGACACGTGACCAAAATAGTGTCTAGGTTTAGGGTAGTGACACATTCCATTGATGGTCCAAGATATGCGAGTATGTATGTGATGGAGGTTCATGATGTGAGGCTATGTTATTGTTTGTAAACATAAGCAATATTGTAACACCACATATTGTGATTTTAGATATTATCCTGGCTTAGTACTGCTCCTAAATGTTTTCTTCGTTGCGATGAACTGGGTTAACAAATCGTGTGTCCTTTGTTGATTACTTTCGTATTATTAGTGCATGTGTTTGTTGTGTCTCACCATTATCAAGTTGTATAGACAAGAACTACACTGATATCCCACAATTCCATAACACATCGGAGTATTGGTTGTATGCAATGGTCTAGGTTGTGCACTCAAAAAGTCGAAGGAGGTCTTGGTTTTCATAACTTTCACATCTTTTAATCTTGCGATGCTTGAAAAATTCGATCGACAACTCATTGCATACTCTGGTGCCCTTGTTGATAAAGTTCTTAAAGCCAATTATTTTTCACGATGATATTTTTGTAAGGATACTAGTTTTGCTTGTAAGCGCATTTGCGCGTCGCAATACATTATGCGTTGTGATTCATGGTGGAGGATTGAGAATGTAGAGCATACTAAATTTTGGTGTGAATTGTTGAGAGTGTTAATTATAGTGTTAAGGAGTATTGGCATTAGTGTTAATACGTCAAATGTATTATAATAAAGAGTGCAATGTGTGTATGTTAAAAGTGTGTTAGTGGTAATGGTAATGAGTCTCGGTGAGTTTTAATAAGTTTTAGTTATTTATAAAAATATCATTGTATATTTTATAATAAGTTTCAGTTATTTACAAAAATGTTATCACATATGAAATTGCCTATGGCTTAGCAAAGTGAAACGAAACTCACAAGTGTTGTCCTTAGTGTCGGCAACACTAAACACAACACACACCAATTCAAAAAACTAAATAATAGAAATAGCAGCGGAAGAATAAATAACAATACACAAGAAATATAATTTTATCAAGTTATATAAATATATAACTTGATGGGTGCCAGGAGGGTAAGACCTTTTTTTATATAATGATTTAAATACAAGGTCGAAAAGTTCCCTTAATGATAAATAATCATTAACTGAGGGAACAAATATATAGAACTCTCTCTGAATACTAACACTCAAAACCTCACAAAAATACAAAGATATATGTGAAAACTCTCGAGTGTTGGACAAAGTGTTGCCAACACTAAATGGCGACACTGAAGAGAAGAATTCTTTCTTTTGCAAATTTTTGTCTTCTGAATTGGATGAACACTAATGCTGATCGACTGCACTATTTATAGGACTCCAAAACTTGGAGCCTACTCAAAATGATCAGATAAACAGACTTGGGTTTGTTCCTTGATTTAGCTCCTACTCGCCTCTTTTGTAGAAGACCAAGTCTTCTTAGCTCCTCAACCTTGTACACCAATGCTAGCAGCCTTGTACTTCTCACTTTATCTCCCCCTGAATAGCTTACCAATAGCCATTTTACTTGGTTACCACTTTTACATATAAATCATGTATTTATATGTAACTTTCTTCAACCATTTCGAAGTTCACGCCTGGACATCTTCTGTTGACCTGTTCAACCTCACAAATAATAGACTAACAACTGATATATATTCATTAATTTACACGTTGTTATTTATGAAAAAATACAGTAACTATTCTGGTGTTGCCAAATCTCAAATGGCAACACATGTGGCAACACCAGTGACAACACTGGTATGTGACACAAGGGACAACACACATGACAATACATGTTCTAACATTTACAACATATTTTTAAAACAAGCTCGTGTTATTTTAAAAACTACCATCACACATTTCAAAACCATGTTTTTCCTAAGAGTAACTCCAATTGTGGGTATAAAAATCAAATTTGATACCCACATAAAGGAGTTAGCATCTCTAATGCTAAACATCATAGATATCAAATTTTGATGAAGAGTTAGGAAATGTATCAAATTTGGTACCTTGCTTAACCCCTTCACTTTGTCATGTGTATTTTTATATCATTTAATTATTTATTTAACATTCAAATTTTATTTTGTTTTATTTTTGTATATTTATAAAACAAAATTTAATTATTAATTTCTCAATGGTAAAAGAAATACTTTTTTTATTTATTAAGTATACATATTTTATTTTATTTTATATTCAGCGAGTATTCATTTTTTATTTAACACTAGTATATATTTAATTATTAGAAATATTAAATGTGAAAGAATTTCAATAAAAAAAATTGACTTATTAATTTGATACCAACCATTAAAAATGGTAATTTGATACCATATGAATAGTTACATAAATATTAAAATTTGATATTAATATCTATGAATTAACT
Organism: Adenophora triphylla var. japonica; assembly: GCA_022495995.1. Classification (NCBI taxonomy): domain Eukaryota; kingdom Viridiplantae; phylum Streptophyta; class Magnoliopsida; order Asterales; family Campanulaceae; genus Adenophora; species Adenophora triphylla. The sequence goes on along the minus strand of JAFEMH010000307.1, from coordinate 187,833 downwards.
CCATACATTATACTCTCTTTGTCCCGCTACAACCTGCACATTTTCCTCGTTGTTGGACGTCCCATTACAAACTGTACACTTTCTAAAATGGCAAAGAATCTTTACTATTTCACCCACTAATTCTCTCTCCTACTTTACTTTTATACTCACAACATCAATCAAATTACTATTTCCTACCTCACTTTCTCTCTCCAACCTCACTTTTCATACTCACAATATTTTTTCCACTAACTTTTTTCTTAATTTCCGTACAAACAGTAAGCGTGCGAGTTCTATCGAGACGTAGAGTAGATATCAAAATTTGATATTAATATCTATGAATTAACTCCATACATTGAAGATAACCTAATAGCATATACGATAGTTGATCTCTTATGCTATTAGGTTATCTTCATGCCATATCACATTGCCTAATCAATAAATTAGAACTTGAACCCTTCAATGGTAAAATTTTATTTTCAACTTTCTGGTAGGTCCTATATACTCCCTTTGTCCCAATAAAAGCTTCACTAATTATTCAAAAGGGCGTCTCGTTAGAAGCTTCACCTTTTCTTTTTTGGCAAAGAATCTTTACTATTTCTTCCACTCATTCTCTCTCCTACATTATTTTAATACTCACAACACCATTATAATTTACTATTCCCTCCACTAATTCTCTCTCCTATTTTCAAATTACACTCACAACATTTTTTTTCCCTCTCAATTAGAAAGAAATAAATGTATTTTTCCCAAGGTTCTAAAAAGCGCTAGGCGGATGCTAGGCGGCGGAGTCGGGCCTAGCGCTGGCGGGGTAGTCGGGGAATTTAATCGGGATTAGTCGGGGCACTGGCGAACTTAGAAGCTAGGCGTTGGAGAGAGGCCTCAAGCGCTGGCGGGGCTGCAGGCGCCGCCCAAGGCGGGATCTTTTAGAACAGAGATTTTTCCCTAAATTTTGGCATATAATAAATTTTTATCAATTCAAAATAAAATTAGACAATTTTTTTTTTTGGACGGATAAATAAAGTAAGTGAATAATTATCAAGGCAAATAAGGCTAATAAGAATTAGATAAGGAAAATGAAAAGAAACAAGCCAAACAATGCCTTAAATATCCTCTCACTTTCCTTTTCGCCGCTATATAAAAACATAAACAAACAATCCTAATTATTGTATGCTACAGACGCCTTACCCAAGTCTCTAGAGACGGCTAAGAGATAGAGACGAGAGAGGAAACGATTTTTCGGTTCCCTTCGATCGATCATCCGAAACATTTGAATTCTTCTCCGTTCCGTTTTGTATACAGGTATGTGTTTCAGATCCTTTCAATTTTTGTTATTTGATTCTGTTTCATCTAATTTACTTTATATAGGGTTTTTGAATTTTTGAAAAAAATAAAATCGTTTTGTATCGAGGTATGTGGTTCAGATCCTTTCAGTTCTGTTTATTCGCTTTCATCTGCTTATGCAGTATAGGGATTTTGAATTTTTTACATGGAGTTAGCGATTGATAAATTGGATCTGTGTTTAATCTGATCTAGGGGTTTGGAAAATTTCATGTTTTTACAGAGTTAGCGATTAGAAATTAGGGTTTCGGCTGGAACCTTTACAATCTAGGGTTTATTCATTGAGTTTGTTTGGGATTAGATTTAGAAGACTTTGGGCTTATTTGCTTTCCCTTGAGAAGTCAAGAGTGTGATTCCACACTTCCCATGTTGTAATTGAAATCTTAATGTTGTCAAGCAAAAAAAAAAAAAGCTTTGAACTACAAGTCAGATAGCTATTTCTGAAGATTTTTGCAAAAAATTGTTTACGGGCAGTGAAGTTTAAATCTTATTTTTAGCTCAAATCTGCATAAATATTATCTCTTTTCCTTCTCAACATGTTGAGCTTACAAGTTTCTAGGAAAATGTTTTAGAACATGTACTATAAGGTGTGTCATTGCACTGTCAACTATTTGGGTTTGAATGGCACTCTTTTAGTGCCAGATAGACAGAAGTATTAATCCATAAGTACAAACGATATAAAATTGAGGAGAATATAAAGCCAGTCTTTATAGAATTCTATTTTGTTTAATATGTTCGTCAAATACCCCTTTTCTGCCTGAAGCTTACTTTGTGCCATATGTTGACATCCGTTTTTCTGAACGATGACAGCTTTTTCCGGTAGTTTTGGAGACAACCATCCTTTGCAAATTTGCATTTGACAGAACCACGTTGGTTGGCCTGCTGGCATTTTATATAAGGTAAGAAAGCCAAACCAAACTCCACCTTTTTTGTTAAGGTTGTGGAGACATGCTCAGAAGTAATGCCCTGATGTTATGATATCGCAGTAGGGATACATTATTTGCATGAGTTCTTTGAGGAGCTGAAATTGTGTGTTGGGATATTTTTCCCTTTCCCTAGTTAATACTTCGGTTTGTAAAAGTTTGTGTTTCTGATGTCTAAATATGGCCTGTAGAACACTTGATGGTGTTGTCTGTTAGGTGGATATCTAAATCATACATTATAAGGTGTTTGTAGTCTGCCTTGGCATCTTTGAAGAGTGTAGGAGCTGAAAGTATGTTAGGAAAATTAATCTTCAAGTTCCATGAGAAGAAGCTGTCTGAAATTTCTTTTGAATAGTTTGAAAAGAGTACCCACTTGTTAGTTATCAAACCACTTGTTACCAAACGAAAAATGATTTTGAATTCAGAATTATGTTGTACGTTCTACATCTAGAATTCGCTGTAGTGAGCTTTTTAACAAACTTAACCATGATGAGTGTCTATTGAGGATTTGTCCCATCTTACTGGGTATTATAATAATGAGAGACAAAGAAAATAAACATCCTTTATATTTCAGTGTGTATATTATATATCTATAATCCATCTTTCTACCTGTGTGTAGTTGGTGTAAAAAAGTGGCTCCCATATAAAAAGCCTTGAATTCTTCCCTTCCAATTTTGAAGTAGGTTTTTGCTTCTTGCTTCTGTGCTAGATTTTCTCTTTCTATGTTTTATGATGCTGTCAATTTCTTTGTTTGTAATTTGGTTTTTGTTGTTTCAAGCTGACATTTTTATGCGGGCTTGTTCCTGGCTTTATTGAAAATATAAGTAGCCATATGCGACTGTCACTGAGATGCTATTCATGTTCAAGCTTGCTTTATCAACCATTCGCAATTTTTGTTTATTGAACTCTTGATAATGGAGGAACTAACATTGTCTCTTTCTCTTCTTTGAGATGCACTTTTGGTCATCGTCATACCAAAATGCAGGTATTGAGTTGGTTTTTACGTATAAATGGACTGCAAGAAGTTCATGCAGCTCATCGAGGAGAAAAAGAAGAGGGTTCTTGAGAGGAAAGAAGCCCCCTTGAAATGGGAACAGAAGCTTGAGGCTGCTGCTAAGGCTATAGCCGATGCCGAAGCCAAAGCAAAGAAATTGAAGGCTGCAAAGCACAAGAGAAGATCTGTTTCTGTGTCGGATAATGACAATGATGGTGAGAGCAGTGATGAGGGTAGAAAGTCGAGGAAAAGGGCCCACAGAAAGCACAAGAAGCATGCCCATTCGGATTCTGGAGATAGTGACAGGAAGGAGAAAAAGAGATTGAGGCGGAAACCTAAGTATGAAAGTGACTCTGAAGAGGAACGGAGGAAGAAAAGAGGTCACAGGAAACGTAGGCATCATGATTCAAGCTCGGATTCTGATGCGTCAGATTCTTCAAGCGATGAGGACGAGGGTGCAGTCAAAAGAAAAAGGCATCGGAAGCATCACAAGCATCATAGGCGATCACATTCAAGAGATTCAGATTCATCGAGCGATGAGGAACGTGCGGTCATGAAGAGAAGCCATTCAAGACATCACAAACGCCACAGACGCTCCGATTCTAGCGATTCAGAATCTTCGAGTGATGACGACACTGTTAAGAGGAATCATGGAAGGCACCATAAGAATCATCGTAGGTCCCATAGCCATGAGCTGAAATTTGACGAAGAACCAGGTAGGGAAAGGCACAAAAAGGGGAAGCACCACCACCACCACCACCACCGCCATTTGGATGAGCCATTGGAGAGAAATGATGGGGCTAGTAAAGGATCAGAACCGAATGAAAGGAGCTTGGAGAACGCACCGGTTGCAAATGTGGGCGAAGTTGAATGTGATCTTGAAGAAGGTCAAATCGTATAGATGTTGTCAGGAAGTTATTGTCTTAATCCTATTTTATGTTTTCAGTATTTGCTACATTACTGTTGTCGTTGGAGGTTGAGAACTAACTTTGTTTGCATCGTCATACTTTTAATTTGTCTATGGAATGTTGACTGCATTTATTGATTTCTGTTTGTTCACTAGCACTTTCCATTTTTGTCTGGTTTTTTTAAGCAATATATATAGGCCAAAATGGGTTTTTTAAGCAATATATATAGGTTATGTTAGATTTGACTTATTTCAAATTGTTTATGACTTATGACTCTCCATAAGTTATTTTTGAACCGTTGATTTTATTTTGGATAAAATAAGTCATAAGTAATGAATCAAAAAACATGTATGAACAGTAAAAACATGTATGAACAGTAAAAACATGAATGAACAGTAAAAACACGTACTCCCTCCGCCTCACCTCACTTGACACTTATTTCCATTTTGGGCCGTCCCAGCTCACTTGACACTTCCCAAAATAGCCTACTTTTTATAATTTTATATTCACTCTACCCCACCACGCATTCTCTCTCTTCATTTTTCACCACTCAATTTATTCAACCAACACTACTATTTACCCCACTCATTCTCTCTCTTCATTTTCTACCACACATTTCTTTTATTTTATTCTTTTTTCTTAGTTCTCGTGCCCACCTTAAGGGTGTCAAGTGAGGTGGGACGGAGGGAGTATAAACTAAAATAAAATAATAATAATAATAATAAAATAAAAAATAATAATAATTAAAAAAATAATAAAATAATAATAATATCCAAAATCTTGCAAAAAACTAGTTTTTTTGTAACATAAGAAAAAAACTAGTTTTAAAGCACTAAATCTAACTAGTAAGAGTGATGAACTGTTCTGAAAACTAATTTTTTTATAACATTTTGAAAAAAAATAGTTTTTCACAAGAGTTACTCATAATAATATAATAATAATAATAATATAATAATAATAATAAAAATAATAAAAATAAAAATAATAAAATAATAAAAATAAAATAATAATAATAAAATAAAAATAAAAATAATAATAATAAGAAAATAATAATAAGAAAATAATAAAATAATAAAATAATAATAATTAATAAAATAATAATAATAAAATTATTATTATTATTATTTTATTATTTTATTAATTATTATTATTATTATTATTATTATTATTATTATTATTATTATTATTTTAGTCTTTATAATTTCATTCAGCTTATTAATCAAACAGTCATACTTACTTATAACAGCTCATCAGCATTTCAAAAAAACTAAATCAAACAGCATCATTCATCAGCTCATCAAAAAATTAAAATAATATTTCTCCGTGTACATTGACACATCTATTTTGGGATAAAATGATATAACGATACTCCGTTTCAAAATAGTCGCATTTAGCTTGCCAATTTTTTTTATGAAAGGTGTTTTACTAGTTTAATATATTGATTGTAGAATGATAACATTGCAATAAGGCGCCTTTTGTTTGGGAAGAAATATTTTTTCCATTTTTGTTGTGTGGTAACATCAGAAAACTGAAAAAATATTTTTCCTATTTTTCTAATTATACTTTTCTAATTAAAATGACTTACGAATTTTTTCTTTTCATTTCATTTTTCGGAAAATATTAACACTCACTCACACACCCAACTCCCCGTACTCCCTCATGAGGTGGGGTGATATGGTAGGAGGTGGGGATTAGTAGGGGTGAGGTGGGTGGGTGTTGGGTAAGGGTAGGATAAGGGTAGGATAGGGTGGTGGGAGAAATATAAAGGGTAAAATGATGGTAGGCTAGGGTAGTGATAGGGTAGGTGTGGGGTAGGGTGGGTTGCTGAGAGTGGGGGGGGGGGGGAAGGGGGTAGGGTGGGTTACCGAAAGTAGGGGAGTGGGATTGGGTGGGGAAGTTGATAAATAATAAATTAATTTAATTATGAGTAAAAAAGGTTTGACCGTGAGAGGGGGGTTGGTGGGGGTGCTGAGAATTGTTAAAAAATAATTTTAATATAAATAAAAAAAAATTGCTTGGAATGGGGGAGTTGTTAAAATATAATATTAAAATGAATGATATTGTTTCTTTCAGAACATATAAATATAAAAAGGCACAGAAAGCCCCCCAATGAAACAACTTTCAGGGGTTCTACAAATTTGTTTCCTATTCTAACGACGGCTCTCTGCCAGAATGGTGGATGTCCGAGTTGTTAGCAGCTAGCGGCAGCTCCAACTGAGGAGATCCAAAACATGGCTCTGTTTTGTGATCCCAAACTGATGAGATACTAAATTTGGCAGTCACAAGTACAGAAATGAATGAATTATAAGCAGCCCTGTTTGTTGTCAGAAATTCTTTAAGATTTTATCCGTTGAGACTCCTTCCCCAACAAGAAGAGAAGTCACCTCCTGCAAATAGCGTTTATACCATCATTATATGAACAATATATTTGTGTTGACGACCCTCTTAATAAATAATTGAGAGTTGTAAGAAATATATATATACAGTAATTTGGCAAGTATACTGGCGAAATGATCATTCAAATTTAAATGTCAGATGGACGTGATCACTGCTGGCCATGAGCAGCTCGGTCCTACCATAGAACAAGTGCAGAAGCCCCATGTAAGGAGGCAAGAAAAATTCACAAGCTACTTCTTATATTATGTAAAACCATACTTCATCCAGTTCGCAAGAGCTCAGTTTCACTATTCCATACCAGGGTGAAGGTATAGTGGGAGTAGACCGAGAATCATTAAGTCATGTGCAACAGACGTGGTTTGAGGAAATATTTCATTATCAAGGGACTTGTCTGTGGTATATGGTAAAGGAGCTTAAATGGATACTCTTGACGACGTTTCTGAGCTATTGCAAGTTGTGAATTGTATCTCAAGCAGAAAAATAATATAAATATCCAAGCAACTAAATATCATAAGATACTAGGAACTGCTAAATGCATCAGCTACCGAATTATATTATGGTGTTAGAACTATCACTGTATCAATAGAAAAGCTTGTTTCAAGATCATGCGGTCAGCTTTGATATCAAAGTAGTCAATAAACACTAAGTGAAGACTAAGAAGCAAGGGAAACCTAATGAACATTTCCATATGCAGCGAAATATCGAAGACTTCAATTCAGATGCTTAAGTTCTTCAGTTTAGGAACATAGAAAAGCAATTAATGAATAGAAGATCTTTTCATAGACATTAACTAAAGGAATCTTTAGAACACAGAGTACATACCTCGGCCATCTCTTTTTGACCGCATAGAACAGCGCCAGTTGACTCTGGCTTATAAATCTTTTTTGCCTTATCAAAGGCAGCCTGCAAAAGCCATAGCACCAAATTTCAAGGCCAGACACCTAAATGGTCAGAAGCACAGCTTGCAGAATTTAACTACCTGCACGAAGCCACGTTCACCATCCCAACTATCATCAGGTTGCGACAATACAGGCACAATGGTAACTCCAGAAGATTCCCAAGCCTTGAACCTTTCCTGTAAAGAAATGCAAGCACATACATCAATTGTTGTAAAAAGAGAGAGCTTACTCAGGGATGTAAATTGTACTCCCTCTGTCCCTAAATGAATGTCTAAATTTAAGAAAATTTTGTTCCAAAATGAACGTCTTTTTAGAAAAAACTCTGTAAATGCTTGTTTACCAAAAAAAAAATTATCTGTTCATTTTATTATCATTAAACTATATGTTTTGAAAGTGGATAACAAGAATATTTATGCATCTTAGGCATTAAAAGTATAAAAAAGCACACATTATCAGAATGCCACTTAATATGACATTTGGACATTCATTTAGGGAGGAGGGAGTTTATAAATGTCTATCATTAGACCAAGGGACAAAAGAAAACCTGATAAGCCATTCTTGTAAGGTTTCTTGCACCATAATACAGCCTCACATCAGATCTTTTATCAGCGCTGAACCCTGACTCGATCAAAGATCGTATTGGGCTGTATAAAAGACATTTAACAAAACTAATAGATTACAAAAAACATGCCTATTTATTTTCTCATTTATTAATCTTTTGGATATCAGAAGAATATTTTAATCAAAGGGAAATATACAAAAGCTGGACGAGTAGTTGTACACCAAAACAAAAAAAAGAAAGGAAGCGCTAACAAACTACTAGAAGAAAAAGCAAGAAAGTAAGGCGAATAAAGCGCTGAACAAACGGGCTATTGGAGGACTGCTTTCTAATTCCTGCTCAAAGCCATTGCCAATACGCCAATGAAAGCACCCAAAGAAGAAAACCACAAGGAAAACTAAATTCTCTCCTTAAAATAGGTATAGGCAAAGCTTGAAGCTCTGACAAAGAATTGTTGGTTGTCTTTGTACTCTACTCTCTATCCTTGATCTAATAAAATTCATCCATTATGAGAAAGGGGATAAAAAAAAGTAGACTGCCAACTGTTTTCTAGGAGATGATGTTGCATCAAATCTATTTTTCTCGCTTCTTATCATATAATATACTACCATTGTCCCTAAATGAATGTCCTTTATTAAAAGTTTTGTCCTTGAATGAGTGTCCATTATACATCCAACCTTTGTCAACTATCAAGTTCTAACATGCACTTGCAAATCGCATGGTGCGTTAAGGGTTTTTGTACAAGTGCTAGTTAAACTACTTAAAAGTCAAATTTCTTAATTGGCTTGCAAAACTGAAGTTAAGACACTCACTTAGGGACAAAGGGATTTCTAGTGCATGGTGAAATTTGGGTGGGATTGGGAGAGGGAAGAGAGCGAACATTCAACTGAAATTATCATGAACTTTTCAGTAGCAGATGAAGAGACAATATGACATAGCAGGACCGAGGGAGAGACTGCTTTTGGATTGACAATTGTAGCCGCCATTACTTCTCGAATAACATGAGAAATCCAAACAGGATCATTTCCAGCTCAGCAGTTCTCAGAATCAGTCAATAAAACCAAATAGGATTCAGTGAATTATCTTCCCTGATAGTGGTATCAAATAACAGTACAATTCGTAGATCACAGAACAATTCCATTGATTCTAAGTCATCACAAGACTAATCTTCATTTTCTTGTTAAAGCCTATATAGAGCAGATGAAGCCTAATCTTTCTCCTTTTTTTTATTTATTTATTTATCTTTCTTTTCTTTTCGATTTTTTTTAATTAGATAAAAGAAGAAATTTTATTAGGAGGAAAAAGTACATAGAGAAGACGACAAGACGTCCTCCAATGAACAAAGAGAAAAGAGAGAGAAAAAATACAACAAAGTGTAACAAGATACATGAATCAAATTACTGTATAGCAGCTCTCCAATCTCTACGCAAAATTTGTTATGATAAATCTCTAAAAGATCCCAACGCAGATGCCCATAAGGAAGCAAGGAACACAATCCATAATGACACCTCATCATCATTTTTCTTATTTAAGCCTAACCATTGTTAAGTTAAGCCTCTTAAGATCTTATTGAATCCAGGCATTTCCATAGGATTTTTATTTTATTTTTTTGGAGTGTGTGTGCAGCTTCTCATTGTTTCAACTTTCAAGCCTCTTACATTTCTTTGCTAGACTCTAATACTCTATACATTTTCTAAGGAATTTTATGCCCTTTTTTGTACAGCTTCTCACTGTATAGCAAGGTTTTTTTTTTACTTCGCTACCGCTGGGCCTTTTTAGGTGTGATACTTCTTGCTTACAAGAGTTAGACCTCATTTTGGTAAATGAATACTCCCTCCATCCCAAAAAGATGTTCCCAATTGACTTTTCAAACAATTTAGAGATATATTTTTCTTTCCATTACTATCCCCTAATGAACATAAGAATCACACAAATAACCACTAATTTTGCTGTCAATATCCACATCTATTCCACTCCAATTTTGGAAATTGACTTTAACGATTCAAATTTAGAAATGAGACTTTCTTTTTAACAAACAAAAATGGAAAGTGGGAACATCTTTATGGGACGAAGGGAGTATGTAAATATATATATATATATATATATATATATATATATATATACAGTAGAACATACACACACCACAAACTGACAAACATTGTCAATGGGATCTCTCATTAAAATGAAGAGCTGCACATCACTCACAACTGCCTCATCGCACTTGAGCTTCATCAGTTGAAAAAATGAAGAATCCATTCAGTATGGAGTCACACAACCTTCTTCATTAAGAAGAACTGCGTTGAATGAAATAGTCCGTTGAAAGACAAATAGGACTCAACCACAATGAGGGACATCCACCAAGTTATGGTCCCAAGTAACCACCTAGAAGTATTACCCCGCATCCAGATTCCAATCAACCCTCTTCTTGAGGCGCACTCCCAAATGGATTCGGTAGAACTTGCACCTCCAAATACGAACATGACCTTATAGTCAAACATAATCTTATCTGGATTATTTACAAAATAGTTAGGCCATTCACTCCTGCCTTCTGGAAGACAATATGTTTTGGAAATGCATTTCAGTATGTTACAAATGAAGTGTTCAAATGTGGACCAGTCCTGATAATTTCCAAATTTAGCTCAGACCTAAAACTCTACCACTGCTGACTGTAGCCACTGGCGGAGGTACGCAGGGGCAAGCAGGGGCAGTAGCCCCCCCTTAAAATTTTTTATTTTTTTTAATTTATAGGCAAAACGACGTCGTTTAATTACTGGATGATTATAACACAACCCTCTCTCACTAGTCCGCCCGCAATTTGACCTTCTCTCCCTATAGTTCGCCCGCAATTCGCCAAAGGAAACTGCAGATGCAGAGACGACGATCATCTAAATCCCCAAACCCCAAATTTCTACACCCCTCTAAAAATCTCACGGCGAACCGGCGACGACAGGCCTATAGATACTGCCTTCAAGAAATCGACTTCATATTTCCCCCTCTGAGCCGTGTCCTTACGCCGCTGCATTAAGGTTCAAATCTCTCCCAAACTCGAATTTTATCCTAAAAATTTAGGGTTTGAAATTGCTTTGTTAGTCTAGCTATGATTGTTCGAAGAATGCTACATGCTTATTTGCTTTTTTTGTTTTGTCAGAACCTCTAAGCTTGGAAGTTAAGATCATCAATTCAAGATTCTTTGTTGAGTTATTTTGGTTTTGATTTGAATTTTGGAATTCTCAACTCAATTGAGATTTTTAATCAATGTTGGGTTGTTGAAATATCAACAATGGAACCAGTGAGAGCAAGTCTTTAAGAGTAGAACATGGCTGAATTCTCTGAGATGAGTACATTTTCAGCCAAAAAAAAATCGGGGGGCTGTGCCCCCGAACCACCATTCATTATACCCTTTGTTCCTAAATTTTTGCCCCCCTCCCTTCGTACTTTCCTGGCTCGCCACTGACTGTAGCAAACAATATATAGGTGATTACCTGTTTATAGAAGAATAATCATAAACACTAACTGAATTCAACTTAAAGAGAGAACATTTGACAGTCATCCATGTGAATGATTCAAGTTATATTCTGTACATCACCCCACTGGTAAAGCTTAAAATGGCTTTTTGAATTTTAGCTTAGTAAGGTCGATTTCTGAACGGACCAGAGTCTATTAGCTTAAATAGTCAACAGAATCTTTAACTGGAGCGCCCAAAAATAAGAGGTCATACTCTTTAAGAATTACGAGGGAAGGCAGGAAGTAGCTTACACAGTCTTTTATATCCGTAGAACAAGTATCCAAAGTCAGAGGTGTCCTGGTCTACGATAGTTAGCATGTCTAATCTGTGATATAATTGTTCAAGTAATAATTATCCACGCCCAACGAAATTCACACTGCCTAAGTGACTTAGGTTCTAGACATCTAGATAGGCCAACTTCTAAGATGGCCAAGAAGTGCAAAGTTAAAATTTCCCTGCATAGCTAAGCCTAGATTTCCACAGTTTCACATTTTCATCAAGCAAGCAATGGAAGACTGAAACATAAGGTCAGACCTAGATTTACAAGAAATATTAACCCTATATTAAGCAGAAACTATACCATACAAAAACAACTTTTTTACGGGCATATGCCAATAATTCATAAACCATTTGCTCACATGTATCCACTAGTAGGATCACAATTAAAATCTTCTTTGTTTTTTTTTTTTGTTTTTTTTTTTTTTTTGTGTATTTTGGCTTACAATCCTAATGGATCTTTAAGCATCGTAGACAATCACAGTTCCCATCCTCGTCAAATTCCAAGAAAATTAGGTCACTTAGGAACTTGAATCAGTCAGGTTAAGCCCATAGTTTGACAAAGAAAACAAAATCAATTGCCACAGTCTAGAGAGAGACCGTGCAAACACGCAGAGGGCCATAATTCTCCCCTCTCAAGTTTCAACTACCCACCCACCAGGCACACACCCCAGGTTTCCCCTAAAGCCTACTCCATCTAACCCCCTCCACCAAAAAAAGGTTTAATTTTCCATACTGTACAAACCCAACAGATTATATCAGAGTGCCCCCATTATGTAAAAACATGTTAACTAATAGGAGTAATACAAAGTCAGGCAAAAATATACAGATAGGTAAAATGTCCGCAGTTCTTAATCCTTGATCATACAATAATCATTTCATTGCAAAATCTCATAAATGCAAATAATAAGTCAGAATAAGCAATATAAGTATCAAAAAGGTAATTTAAAATTTGTAACAAGGATTACCTAATTCCAGCACCCGTGGCGAAAATCAAAACAGATTGATAGTCCTCAGGCGGTGAGATTTGCTCTAAATCAAAACCCTTACCCATAGCCGGCGTCAATTCGACAACATCCCCTTTCTCAAGTCCACACAAAAGCTCCGCCGTCGATCCAGTAACACTCTTAACCAAAAACTCAAAAACACCAATCTTCGACGCCAACGATGGCGGAGACGCGATGGCTAAAAACGAAGGCTTATCGACGTCGGGAAGCCGTAGCTGGAGATACTGTCCAGCAAGGGTGTAGGAACCAGCCAAATCGGGGGAATCAGAAACGTCAATCGAGACGTGAAACAACGATTCGGCGGCAGGTTTGACTTGAGCGAGAGGGGCAGGGGTCCAGACGGTGGTATCCTGGCGAACAGCAGCAGCGACGGAGGAAAGACGACGGCGGTGAGGGTGACGGAAAGTTAGGCGGCGGAGGAGGGTGGCCATGGGAGGCGGGTGGAGGAGTGATGTGGTGTGGTGAGGTACATGGGAACTAAAATGAGGAAGAGAGGGAGTGGAAGAAGCAAATGTTGACATTTTTTTTTTTCGAGAAACTTGGGTGGAAAGGGCTGGTGTTGAAGCGGTATACGTTAAAATGCGCCGGTCGTGTACGTATACGACTTTACAATCTTAGCCTTCCACGTGTTTTGGCAATCTTGGAAATGTGGTGGATAACTGGTGGGACCACTACGCGGCTGATAGTGTGCTTGTGCGAGAGAAATTTGAGGAAGGGTGCTTTTATAACCACTAGTTTTACTTCCGTACATATAGTGCATGGACGGTTACTAACGAATAACTTATCAAAATCGAAATAAATATAAAAAAAAATAAAGATGTTTGTATGCATTGTAAAACATTTATTTGAAAATTATATTTTCAATACAAATATCAGATTGAATGTCACCAAAATAAATCTAGTGTTACATTCCTGCGATGCACGGAGAGTTAATGATCCTTAAGAAGACGGAAATTAAATGAAATGACTAAATGAGAGATGTGAAACACAGTTTTAAAAGACAACATTGTCGACGCAACTGTCAAAAGAGAAAGGAAGATCATCATTACATATTAATATATTCGGACCATCGGGATAGTGAACTTTTTTTAATGTGAAATATAATTAAAAACGACAAATAACATAGTATCGATTTATAAGGAGGTCAACAATGAATAAATATTAACCTTTGAATTTTATTAATAGTCATAGCATAAAAGGAATACAATAATAAAAATACCTTGAAATTAAAAATATACAATATATCGTACAATTTAAAATATATTTTTTTACAGACAATAATGAGACATTAATCAGATGTAAATATAATATAATAAATTAGTCATTAAACAAAGAAATAAATAGTTTTTTGAATGTAAAAATTGTATAAATCTTAAGGTCATTTACCAAAAAAAACTTTTAAAAGATGGATATTAAAGAGAAAAAAACAACCCAAAGAAGCTGATTGTTACAACAACACTCCCTGAATATCCCAAAAAAAAATCTTTTGTGTTAAATGTTAATTTTAATTTTTTTAATTTTAATTTTCATATTTTAATTTTAAATTTGTAATTTTTAATTCTTAATTTTAAATTTTAAATTTTCAAATTTTATATTTTAATTGAATTTGGATTAATTTGTATCATTATTTTTAATTGTTAAAGACATCAGATAAAAAAATCGGGAATTCAATCGGCCAATGAATGGACTCCAAGTGTCCCATTTAAATAAAACAAAATAATAAATCACCTTCATAGACGCGCTTCTGTACGCGCGTGTATGGCACGCGCCACTTTTCAGACAAAAATATATAATTAAAATACCAATTTACACTATCTTTATTTCTTATAATATTGACATACACTTCAATAAAAATTTTAAAAATGATGGACATCTTTCCCAATATTCGTCTTCATAAATATACAATTTTTTGAGAAGAATTGGAAAATTGAAAATTTTATTAATACTTTATTTACTATGCTAAAAAAAATTTAAAAAAAAAAATAAATAAATTGTCTGATATATCGAACTAAAATAAACACAATAACCATATTACCCCATCCAACTTATTAAATAGAAATCGAAGCCCACATTCATCACACTCCCCATTGTAGACACCCCATTCTGAACCAATAATTCATGATTACACTACTCTTAGTCTCTCTTTTATGTTTTGATGAAAGCATATCAGTTTCGTCATGTTTTCGTTAAGTTTCTAACTAACCTCGTTAGTTTTGGACCTAACTGACTAACGGAATAAACTGAAGAGGACAAAATAGTCATCAGACTAGATATCTCGCACGAGATATCATATCTCGCGCGAGATATCCCCTCGACAGGATGTGCAGAAATCACTCTCCTTCTCCGTTTCAACCTCCTTTCTTGATAAATCTCATCTAATCCGGTTCTCCAATCAGAATTGAGTTCTGGAAGCTTCCTAGGAGTGTTTTACCTCTCCACCTCTACCTCCTAAACCCCTATAAATACTTGGTGACTTCCACTGTTTCAAAGGTCCAGAAAATTACACACAACAGACACAATTTGTTGGTTTCTTTCCACGAAAGACTCCTTCAAATCACTCACAAATAACTCATAAATTCGTCCTTCAACCACGTTGATTGACGAACATCAAGGCTCAAGCCTAGCATCAAGGCGAAGCTCTGTCCGCATCACGACTTGACTCTCATATTGAGTCGAAACTCTGCCCGAATCGCTTCTCGATCGAGAAGACATCTTAGAACCACGTTCTAAATCAAACACTCCCCAAAACGCTAGGTAAATTCCTATACTTTTACTCTCTTCTTCTTCTCAATCTCTCTATTGACTTTTAGAGTGGTGTAATCCCATCAAAAGGATTGGCCTAGAGTCCCTTCAGTCAATGAAGGCGATCTCGAAGCACACAATCCGACATTCCTAATCAAGAAATTGATTAGGGTTTATTTGTTTTCTTTAATTATACATATTTTAAAGATTGAAAACCTCTCTTTTCTTTAGCAAGACCGATCTCCGGATTGGGTGGAATGGATGCTCCTCGACCTACCCATTCCATAACCTAAGCCCCGAACTCAAATCTCTTTCAAAATGGTTTTCCTATGTTTCCAATCAAATAATATAGGTGGCGACTCATAAAAAGAACCAGAATTTCTTTCTCACAATGCTACAGTGGCGACTCCGCTGGGGACTTAAAATTAAGAGGCTTAAACTTGCGTCAAAATTAAAAGAGAGGTTTTCAAAAAAATTGTAAATTCGATTTTCTGCTCTCAGATGAAGCATATCTCGCGGCGAGATATCATATCTCGCGCGAGATATGGCTTCGGCAATCTGGTTGTTTTCTGGTTCCTCCCGTTTGTCTCATAGTCCAAGACGAGAGCCGAACATGCAAGGGGGATCCCAGAATTCATTATCTGCAGAGTTCCCACATCTTAAGGCCTCCCTTAAGGTGTAGAACTCGAATCTTTATTTCATTTAAATAATTGATTATTATTTATGAACTGCGTGCGATTGGGTTTTATATAATTAAATTCCGGTCCATTGGGGATTCGGGAGTTGTAATTTAAATTATTTATTCCTCTCTCTCTCCTTTATGTGGAACTACGGTGGCCTGAGTCTTCCTAATTTGGGAGAAACGTAGGCAACCACTTGGTGCGGCCATTATCTGTTTTCTTTTGTTTTCAAAAAAAAAACTTTCTATTTTACTCTATCACCTAGATTGACTCTCACACACGCGCACTCATATATAACTGTCATTGCACTACATACCCTCTATAAACCCGGGACCCACACTAAGGACGGATGACGGTAACCACCTAGTCGCCGGTCTCTCCGAAGTTGGATCATCCCACTCCGCGTATTCAATCCACCTAGATTGTCATATCGCGGGGAGCCTAGCCTTCCAGCCCTGCATCGCCACATATCATGTAGATTGACTTTTTAAGACACTCCTTGACCGGTCGGTTTGATCTTGGAGTCCTTGTAATCCCTTGTCAAGATCGTTTTGTGCAATAATCCACGGAAAAGAAATCAATAAATTGTCGCCGAATTGTCCCTTCGAAACGTCCCTACGGTTGTCCCTTCCTGATTTGCCCCTAAAAAGAGAAAATTTTCTCATCAAAATTATTGCACAAAACTTGATGTTACTTTGGATTACTCCGACCCCTAGGTCCCTAGGTTTGGTTCTTGAACTTTAGAAACCCCCAAAACGGATTTTTCGTCCGACCAAAATTAGGATTAAAATCAGAAAATTGTGACTTTCCGTGGTGAAGTCTCGCGCGAGACTACTTGTCTCGTACGAGATAAGTGTTCGGTCCTTTCGTGTTTTGGCCAAAACCTTCAAACCTTCAAGCCTTCATTCACCTTATTCAAATCGACTTGTTGGGACTCGATCATGGTTTAACACTCTGCTACACGTCTAGGTTATTCGCCAAAGCTCGACACGATGTCTGCTTCTCCTTCTACCACCGAGGCCGATTTCAACGATGCTAAGGTCCAACTCATCGAAGCCATGACTAGGTTGGATGAACAAAGTAAGCAAATTGATGAGCAAAACGCCCAAATGGCCGCCCTCATGAAAGAACTCAACGATTTGAAAGTCAAGAAAGGCAGAAAACAAAAGCAGAAAGTGGAATCCTCCTCCGACGAAGAGAAATCCTACACCAAAGTGAATAGAAAAACCAAGAAGTCAAGCAAGAAAAAGGAAGAATCCGATTCCTCCTCTTCCTCATCCTCCTCCGATGATGAGGAACATACCTCCAAGGGTGCTAAAACCAAGAAAGAAGGCAGTGGTGAAACTACTAAACTTGGTGACCATGTTACTAAGAACTACCTCGAGAAGAAGCTTGCGACTCTTGACACTTCCAAGGGGTCATTCGTTCCATTTGATCCCGATGCTCTTCAACAATCCATCACCAAGTTTTCTCGCAAGTACAAGACACCCGATATTGCCAAATTCAATGGTACTACCTGTCCTCGAGCTCATGTTGAGACCTACACTTGGGGCCATGCTTCCAACGGGCGTTGATAACACAATCTTGGCCCAATGCTTTCCTCAAACTTTAGAAGGTGCCGCAAGGGATTGGGTACATGTCTCTTCCTACGACTACAAGGCTTGATTGGTCATCCGCATGTTTGGTCTTCCAAAGGCAGCCAAGACAACTCCACTTACCGCCCTACTAGGAGGGATCTTGAACAAACCAAGCAACATGCCAATGAGTCCTTTGCTGAATTTGCTAGAAGATGGAGACTCAAACTCACTGAAATTGTCGAAAGGCCTACTCTCAAAGAGCAAATCCACATCTTCCTTCAATGCCTTCGTGATGAATTTCAAGAGAAGCTCGCCGGTAACTACTTTCCTAGTTTCAATGAACTCCTCGAGTCCGGAATTAGGGTTGACGACTTCCTAAAAAGCAAAAAGAAGGAATGTACTTTCCGCTACAACAAACCCGCTACAAGTAAGGATGCTTCAGTCAATGCCATTGCAGTCAACCACTCCAACACCGGAAAGTATTCTGCTGTTCCTTCTCCTGAAAAGAAAAAAAGGCACTACGACAAAATTGAATGAATCACTCAAGAGGAACTCTTCGATGTGCTTGTCCAGAATGAAAAGATCAAACCAAGGGAAGGTGGTCCTCCGAAGGATATGGGTCCGAATCATGCTCATCACTTATTCTGCAAGTACCACAACTTCACCGGCCACGACACCAACTCTTGCCATCACTTGAAGGACATCATCCAAGACCTCTTTGACAATGGAGAGTTAGAACGTCCCAACGTCATCACCAATCCTCTTCCTCGTACTCCATGAAAAAGATGAAGCTCCGAGAAGAAATCAACACTTACCACTTTGGGGCTACAACTATTCTCTCCCTTTCTCCTTTGATAGAAGTAGATTAGGTTTTAAATTTCCTAGTATGAACTCGAAGAGTCGTTCTGTCTTTCTAGTACTCCTCACCTCCTCTAGTTTGTGTCTTCTAAACTATCGAGTCTGTTCTTAAATTTCTCAATAAATTAAAGTAATTTCTTTTCCTAAACACTTTCCCTAAAGTTGTTCTACCTCATGAATATCATTCAACTCATGCAAAATAATGGACCTTCCATTCCCTAAATCATCGCAAAAATAGAAACTTCTAAGTGACTTTAAAAAGCAAGTTATCATTAGGAGGCTTAAGGACATTACCCCTACTGAAAGTTAGAGACCAACAAGCGAAGAGAGTCAAAGGTGCTGCTGTCAACATTCATCCAAAGAAAAGTGGGGCTACTCAACTCAAGGCTTTGAGAGTACAAAAAAAAATATAAATAAAAAGCTCGCTAGGACGAAACTCCTCAATTTGTCCTAGGCAAAAATAGAGCATCGAAAAAAAAAAAAAAAAAAAAAACTCTCAAGCCTTCATCGCCCCACAACAAGGATGGAATTTCAACAAAGGCGAGAAGGACTCTCCGACAAAGAAGAGGAGTCAAGTGATACCAACAAAAGAAAAGAGGTTTCCTCAAAATCCTCCTACATCAAATGAAGAAGACTTTCAGTATCAAGAAAAATGTTTACCCTTAAGTCATACTAATGATTGGCTTTCTTCTCAATCTTATTTAGAAACTTCTAGATGATACACGGTCCATTAAAAGGTAGAATAACTTTTCTAGATCCTTGAGCCGAGCAGCGTTTCTTATCGAGTCTAGGGGCTTCCTGTTAGCCACTCTCATACACACTCTTGAAATCCAAGCATCAAAAATGGGGCTTCCTAACCTTTCCTCCCCCAGTCAATCTCTACTTCAACTCTTCAAAACAATCGAATCTGCATTAGGGGCTTTCCTCTTTGTTTCTCACTCTCATCATCAGAGAATACACTTCTCCAAAAAATCAATGCTTGGATCACCTTCCAAAAATAGAGTCCGTCTCTCCTAAACTAACTTGAGATCTCATTTCTCTCTCCTCAATAAGATTTTCTCTCTCTGAGTTCTCTTCGAGTTACATACTATTCAAAAAAAATGAAAAAAAAGACGCAAAAGAGATGCCCGCTAGATTGAAAACCCGAAAGGGCGGTCTAGGCAAAAACCAGGGTGCGCACTAAGAAAAAAAAATCAATGGACAAAGGGAGAGTATTCTTCAGCCTTCTTCATCGGACATCATTCGATCTTCTTCAAATTAAACCAACAAGGAGAGTCTTCTTCGATCACCTTCAAATCAAGAGAGCAGACTCACAAGCCTGTTCACAAAGTCATCTACCGCTTGCAAACAACTTGGGGCTTGAGACCCCAAAGGGCCTTGGACATAAAGTCATTACGACAGTCGACAGATGTGTAGTCGTTTGCCTCCTAGATACACGACTCAAGGAGAAGTAAGAATGAAGATTCTCAACAGACCTAGATGGGTTCACACAAGGATACTCATCGAACGAAATTCTACAACAATACAACCTCGCCGACTAGCAACATTCTCGCAAAACTCGATAGGGTCCCAACTTGTCAAACACAAGTTCACTCATATAGTTCACCCATCTCAAATACAAATCCATACAAATTTCCCTACATTTCCATATACCATATACTCATACATAAACTCACCACCAAAATGAC